>JAHZMT010002231.1:0-29533 GCA_027743785.1 Sinhomidia bicolor
AACTTCAATCCGAATAATTTATATGATATATACAGTTACTTTTCCTGATAAGATGATTGCTTATACAAAGCAAACTATTACAAATCATCTCGTAATTGAACATTTGTGCAATTGAACTAGATAATAAATTTCATAATATATCATGTGTTGGCATAATTGAACTTGGTTTTATTATTGCAAGAAAATTAAATCTGCATTATTGCCAAGCTTCGTTATTTCAATTTTATAGTTATTAAAACAAATAATTGAAATAATAAAAACATTAGAAAAAAATAACTAAAAAACTTGTCTCTGAAATAATATGAAATTATTGAAATGGCAGTTAAAAGTACTAACTAGGTTCATAGTCTCATTAAGTATAAAAACATGCAGTTGTCTTTAAATATTTTCTTTCGCACGACGTGAAAAAACGGCAAAATACCTACCTATATGTATTTTACTCAAATCATTATTTTGAAATAAAATAATGAAATAAAATTTGACTTTAGTTAATTATAATTAGGATAGAAAAAGAATAGAACCAAATAATATAATTAATAAATACCTAACTATATTATTAAATTTAAATACTTGTATAAAATATATTATCCTTAAAATAACAAAGCCTGCTTTTTGTTAATAATCACTTCATTAATTAATTCAGCAGAATTATGTCATGTCGATATCGTTTATTTTTAGTCAAAGTGGCATCTTATTTCAAGTATTATAAATAGAACCGATCAACATGCTATTTTCTCAGTTTTAATTTTTTTATTACCCTTCTTAGCTGCCGTTTTTTGGCAGGATCACATTGTTACAGAAGCATTGTTTCAAAATGAAATATATTATTTTCTTGATTGGAGCAAGTTCAGTGTTTACTGCTTACGCAGTACCACTGGACAAGCCATTGCCTCCAATACAACCAAAATCAGGTTTGCATTATAGACTGACTAATCGTAAATTTTTAAAAAAAAGTCTGACATTTTAAAACTAAAATATTATCTCTTGTTACAGAAGTAAAATCGTTTCAAAATGTTACTGCACCCACTTGCACAACTCGCGACAATGTGATTACCACAAAAAATGGAATGATTGATCCAAGATATAGATGGACCAATTTTAACGTACATCCTGATACTGCATACAGTATGTACATACATTCAGAAAATAAATACATTTATAAATATTTTAAATACTAGCAATTGAAAGGAAGTAGATTTTAAACAGAAAGATTTAAAAACAATAAAATATTTTTTTAGATCAACAGGAACTTCAAGCCATTAACGACGCTATGTACAACCTCATGCAAATCATTCCTTGTGTGACATTTGGCATCTGGCCACCCGAATCAAATCCAAGTGGAGACTATGTTCGAATCATAAAAGGTACAGCTAATGGCTGCAATTCATACGTTGGCAGACTGGGTGGTCGACAGGTTAGATAAAGATAAACAGACTAATTGTTCAATGTCTCTAAACGATAAAAAAAAAGTCATATTTTGTATACATTAATTATCAATTATAGGACATGAACCTACAAAGTCCGGGGTGTATGGGAATCGGAACTGTTATGCATGAAATGATACACGCTTTAGGTATAAACTTTTTATTTTGTCTTAGAATAAATAACAGAATAAAACTTAGAGTTTAAAAAAAATTTAAATAACTAAATACAGGTTTCCATCATGAACACGGACGACCAGATCGTGACGACCACGTCGACATTTTATGGCAAAATATAATTCCAGGTAAGCAGTATACAAAGCAGGCGAGAATTTTTGTACTTTATTGCAATTGATTTTAATTTGCTTCATAAATAAATGAAACAGGCTTGGAGTATGCATTCGACAAGTACCCTTCCAGTGAAGTTACTACTTTTAATGTTCCTTACAATTACCGATCCATCATGCACTATGATAGTGGAGCTTTTAGTTCAAACGGACAGCCAACAATGGTTTCGAAGGTAAATTATACTAAATGTGGGAACAATTTAGTAAAGGCAAACGAGAAAGAAAATTTTCACTCAAACCGTACATAAACTTTATTGCATTTGTAGACTGGAGAACCAATTGGATCAGTTGACCAGCTGCAACAAACAGATATACAGAAACTACAATTGATGTACAATTGTAGTTGAAATTATTATATAAATGTTTTATAAAAATAAACTCTTATTATTATTACATATGATCTAAAAATTATTATAATAAACATATTTTCCAAAATAAATAAATCATTCAAAAACCGTGCTTTCTTCGGTGTTTAAATATTTAACATGAAAAATGATTTATTCCTTTATGTCCACTGCGCAGATTAATGTTTTTAGATTTCCAATTTTAAATTTCAATTTAGAGATTGAAGATAATGTGTACACTCAATTACGACTACTTCTGCAACTCCATGAGTATTACGTTACGAGATGGAGCAGTAAAATGTTTGTCTTTGGCACATGATGATAAAACGACAAAACACCTGCATGTATGTATGCATTTTACTCGAATCCTTATTTTGGAATAAAATAAATTTTGACTTTAGTTAAATATCATTACACCAGAAAAGAAAAAGAATCACATAAAATTATGAAAAGATAAAAAATAAAACATTATCCTTGAAATAACAATGCCTGAGTTTTATTAATAAATACTTTATTAATTATTTATTCTTAAAATTTTGTTACATCAATATCGTTCATTTTTAGTCAAAGTGGTATTTTATTATAAATGAGATAAATAGACGTGACCAATATTTTATTTCCTCAGTTTTCATTAATTTATTAATCTTCTTAGCTGACCTCAGCAGGATTATATTGGTTCACAAGTTTTAAAGTTATTTCAAAATGAGGTATATTATTTTTTTGATCGGAGCAAGTTCAATGTTTGCTGCTTACGCAGTACCGCTGAACAAGCCATTACCTCCAATAGAACCAAAATCAGGTTTACCTTGTCGACTTTTAACTGCGGTTTTTATTATTAAAATTCGGACGTTTTCAAATTAAAATAATGTTTTTTACTACAGAAGTAAATTCGTTTCAAAATGTTATTGGACCCACTTGCACAACTCGCGATAATGTGATTATTACAACTAAAAATGGAATCATTGATCCAAAATATAAATGGACCAAATTTAACGTGCATCCTGATTCTGCATACAGTATGTACATACATTTGAAAAGTACTAGCAATCGCAATCGAAAGGATGTAATCTCATTATGAGTGGTTTTAAAACAAAAATACCTTAAATTTGTTAGATGAAACAGAACTTCAAGCCATTAATAAAGCTATGTACAACCTCAAGCAAATCATTCCTTGTGTGACATTTGGTATCTGGCCACCAGTATCCAGTCCAAATGGAGACTATGTACGAATCATCAGAGGCGCATTTAATGGCTGCAATTCATGGGTTGGAAGACTTTGTGGTCGGCAGGTAATGTATATAAGCAACGTAGTGTGTAATGTCCAATGTTCCTAAAAGACAAAAAGTACGTTGTGTTTCTGTAATTCCAATCCATTTCTTCTGTACTTAAACTTCCCTATAATTTATAATATCCTACGAATTGTCTGCATAAAATGAATTTTGCATGCATCAATTATCAATTATAGGACATGAACCTACAAAGTCCGGGATGTATGGGAATCGGAACAATTATGCATGAAATGATGCACGCTTTGGGTATTCAAACTTTTTTGTCGTACAACAAATAACATAATAAAAATAATTCAGCTAAATTTTTTAAAACAACTAAATATAGGTTTCCATCATGAACACGGACGACCAGATCGTAATGACCACATTGAAGTCCTATATCAAAATGTAATTCCAGGTTAGCAGAATACAGCCCAAGCAAAAACTTTCGCAATCTTTTCCAATCAGTTTGTACTTGCTTAGTCTGAATAAATAGGTTTGGAGTTTGCACTCGACAAGTACCCTTCCAGTGAATTGAGTACTTTCAATGTTACCTACAATTACCGTTCCATCATGCACTTCGAAAGTGACGCATTTAGTTCAAACGGACAACCAACAATTGTTGCAAAGGTAAAGAATCCAAGCTGTGGTATCAATAAGAAAACACGACAACGTGAAATAAAATTTTCAGTAAAAGTCAACATAAACCTTTTTTTCATTTGCAGACTGGAGAACCAGTTGGACCAGTTGACGAGCTTCAATCAACAGATATCCAGAAACTAAAATTGATGTACAATTGTAGCTGAAATTACTACGTATATACTATTCCTGTAATGCCAAACCCAAGAGTATTACATTGACAACCTTCCATAATAATTACGCTGAAAATCTTCCATGTGTTCTGGTCATACGCACTACGCACCTTCCCTTTCCTGATGATGGTGATGAAGGAGAAATGCATCCTCTTCATTTTGTAATTTGTCACATCAGTCTTATTTTATTGATGCCATCATTTTTTTCTTCTTTTTTCCAATTAAATGAACATACACATACTTTGTCATATTTTCATTTTGTAATATATATATATATATATTATAGACTTTGTTTTTATAATTTTTTGTCTTTCCTTCAAAACTAACAATGTTACTAATTGTATAATTTGTAGTTTCATTAAAATTGTCAGTTATTCCTCCAGTAGTACAACTATAATCCTTTCGTATAGTCATGATGAATACATTAATATTTTAGTAGTAGTACTATACACTTACATCGCGTAATTAACTTAGTTGTTACATTGAATGTAGTATGATATCATTTTTGTTTCTTGTAGAACGCGTAGCATTTTTATTAAATACAATCATTATACGAGCTACCTGAATATTATAGCATTTTTTTCTTAATTAAGCTTTTTATTAGATTCCTGCTGCACTATTATTATTATCATTTAACTATTGGTTCACTACATCTCACCACATCATCCTCTGAGGGATTCTCTCTTCTGAACTATTTATTCATTTCTTTTACAATATTGCTGTACTCGTATCAACATATCATTTATATTTGAAATTTCATGATTTCGCGCAAGGCGAAACGTATCATTTTACCTTTAACTTTTACAGCATCATCAGTGGTCAATTTTTTAGTTTAAAAACCCTAATGCCATCCTTTGTCAAATATATTATACTTTCGCAATTTCGTATAACATTCATAAATGCAACTTCAACTCTCTTTAAATTGAGTCAGAGTTTTTTTTACGCATTTATGGGTCACAAGACATTAAAAATGCTTGAAATTCTAATTACCTGCAAATCGCAACTGGCAGTACAATATAAAAACCACCAAATTATAACGTTAAATGGATGAAAATATAAGTACAAAGTACGAACACAATAAAAAATAAGACTACATATTTAATAATTTCAGGAGACTAGATATTCAATACGCATATCTTTGTGCAGTTGCAGTAATACATATTATGTATTTCGGATTATACTAGGCTCTAAAGGTTTACATAATTAAAACACATCAAAATTATAAGATAAACAGTAAGAACGGTAAATTTTCCCTCGTCATACAACCCCAATTATTTATATCATCCATTGAGTCAATGTCAAATGTATACAATAAAAATTATCATTGTTGTAAATTAGTCATTTCTAGAAATTGGTAGCTGATTTTCACTTTACACTTAATTATTTTTGGATTTTTGTTCGGCTTACACATTTGAAGTTTGAACACTTAAAGATACTTTAGTATTTGTATGACAGCTAGAATTACAAATTCAGATTCCTCACTCATTTTATTAATAAACTAAAATTTCTTAAAATTAAGTACATAAACTGACGAGATTTCCAATATTAAAGATTCATGAGTCATTGGTAATCAGTTTTTTACTGTAAAATTTGTAAATTAATTTTTTTACTTGTTAGTTGATGTGTGGATGTATCAATATAGACTTAATAAGCTTGTTTGTTTCTAATCAATCATCATCACCTCTTACAAATTGGTTTTTGTATATCATGTCAGCTTTACGTGGCCATACTCTACGTCTAGGACTACCCACTTCATCGATTCAATTTGGACTACATTTAGTGTTTTATTACAGTGTCCATCAGTACTGGACGCCAACCATTTTACATGACTTGTACCAGACGCTACCAAATACAGATATTCCACTAATAGAAGAATAACGAGTACTTTGTCATAAATATTAGCAAGTACGCACGCTAGTTTATTTTTCCTTTCTCATTCACTCCATTCTTTCGTCAACTAAACGGATTAAAATATTGTTGCTTTTTTTGAAAAATACAGTTTTGATACAATATTATGTAACAATAGTTTTTAGTTAGTTTCGGGAAAAATAAACATAATACCTCTCTGAACATGTATTATATATATAATCTTTAGAATATGCTTTGAATAATTAGTGAGATTTGCTAGCATTGAATTATGTAGATTTACATGATGCATACTCTTATTACTGGAATATGTTTCTCTCTATTTATTCTATTTTAGTCATCAGAAAAGTCAGAGTCCGATTCAGCTTTACCAGGCATTGGTTTTTCCTCCTCTGGAGGTGGTTCTTCCTTTTTCACTGCTGCGGCAGCAGTGTATGTAGCAGGTGTGACGCCTTGACTATGCTCAATTTCAACAATGTACTCGTGACGCGAAAGATAACGACAACATTTTTCTGGTGGCTCATCACAGGATGGAACTGATATCGAGCGGCACACAGTGTGAGATACTGTTGTGTGCGGCATCGTGAACTCAACGTAACAGTGCTTGCTTAGATTATCTGGAATGCGCTCATGAGCCTGCAGCGTTATATGACAGAAGAAGGAATGTGTAGTATAAGCACCTGGCACAAAACAGTCAAATTAAATGGTTATCATATTTATTATGCCAAAAATTGTTGATTATTTTGTCTGCTATGCTTTAAAAAAGTACTAGATACCTTGGCCTTCTTTGGGGAGTCTAGGAATTCTCCATACAATTGCTTTATGATGATGTTCATATTTGGCTTGTCCAGAAGTGGTTTCCATTAAACTTGTCTCTACAGCTTCCACAGCGCCAAGAAATCTTTCGATTCCCTTTACCTTACCACTTCTGCAAATTTTAATTATTAAAAAGATGAATTCATCGTAAAGCATGCCTGCCTGATATTATATGACTTTATTGTAAAAAGAGGTCAAACCTTCTGTGTGCCGATTTGACCGAACCATATCGGAAATGCTTTTCAACACGGAACATATAAATCCACTCTTCAGGAATAGGGAATCGAACCATTACATCCTCACATGGTATCTGACCTAGCTTACGACTTGTGAAACCTGGTACAAGGATATCACTTCGAATTTCTATTCTTTGGCCCAATACTGTAAATACGGTTTTAACTTGCAATGGAAGCTCCCTGTGTTTTGGAGGTCGGACGCGAAACCTCATTAGCTCAATGTAGCATGCGTCCGGAGGTTTAAATCTGCAAAAGTAAATTGAACAAATCTTTTGTACTATTCAAAAGTAATCAACAAGACATGTTAGTAACAAAATATAAAACTCACTTTATCGTTTGAGTGTTTTCAAATTCATCTAGTTGAACACAATTGCTCTGAATTGTCGGATATCTTCGTATGCTTGTACCCCAAGTTTCGCCAATTGTGAAATCTAACATTTTGAAACAATACGAGTTTTTGATAAATTTTATGTTTTTAATGTTTTTACTTTTTTAGATACATTGACAAAAAAAAGAAAACGTTTTCACCTGTGGGGAATGCTCAATCGGAGCACCCAATTTCTTCAGATCACTTCCAAATTCCTTCACTCCAGAATAGTCACCCTGAATAGCGTACGCAGCAAACTGTGTAAGCTTGTCGGAAATTCGACTAGCTTTGCTTATCTGTCCTGGACGCACACCAGGCCGTTCCTTGTAAAATATATACTGTAGTTTGAGGGTGAATACTTTTCCATACTGATCAAATTGCTGAGCACCTGTAAATTCATGTATGTAGGGATGCATTATATTACTTTTTCTATAATGTGATATTTGCACTGAAATATTTAAAAAATAAACTAATCTACATGTACGTACTAATTTCTGATACAGAATAACATGGCTGTAACGGGATTTCCTGAAAAGGGTCCTTATCTGTTTTGTTGTTATAAATTTGAACAACTGGAACATCATTCTGAAAGCCAACCTTCACAAAAACCTTTTTCCAAAAGCGTTGGCCAGTAATTTTCTTTTTATTTGGCAGCCTCATGTACATTTCCCAACCTTCACCCTCGTAATGTATTCGCGGAAAATCTTCCAGTGGTTGTGACTGATCCTCTTCAAAAAGTGGCGATTGAGGACTGTCTTGCGAATCTGATCTATGTATAGTCGTTGTTGTAGCACCAGGCGGGGCCTCCTTTGCTCCCGATTTCGAGTCCTTTGCTGATGAAAGGAAGGGTACATAGGCAGTATTCTCGTCACTGAATGCAGAACCGGTCGACATTGCAGGGCTTTTCGGAGGAGGTGCCAGTGCTGGCGCAAGAGTTAGACTGAAGTCTGCTTTTGGCCTGTCGTGTTAGTAAAATTCCAATGATAAGGCTAACTGCAAACTAGTTTTTTAGCTAAATTAAAAAGAAAAATGCGTGAATTCTCACTTGATTACGATTGACATATCCTTCTCTTCCTCGTCAAAGTCGTCATCATCTCCAGCTTGAGACCGTTTTGCGGGTGTGCTTTGAGGAACTGGTGGTGGCTCGGTGAGCGCAAGAAAGTTGTCAAATCCGTCATTTCCAAACCCAGAACCAGAGTCAATTGCCCCGAATCCTCCACTTCCACCATCTCCCCATGCTGTCATTGAAATTACATGTTTATCTAGGTATTTATTACGGTATGCGTACTACAATGCAAGCAAACTGTCTCAGCTACTTATTTTAATTATTACCTGAATCGCCAGCGACGTCTGTAGTTGAAGTAGTTCCGCCAAACGCGTCACCAAACGCATCCCCAGGACCAGATGCAGCAGCTTTACTGAATTTTGCTTCAAAAGCATCAAAGGAGTCTCCTAATCCGGCTGTAGCAGCTGCAAACGCTGGCGCCTGCTTTGTTGGACCAGTCAAAGGTGCACTTGAGAAAGCATCCCTTCCACCCGTAGTGGAATACTCGATATTGCTACCGAAAGGACTACTCGTATTACTAGACCCAAAAAGAGCTGCAGCGGTAGAATTTGTAATACTGTTACTGGTAACTGATGTAGCCGGTTGATCAAAAATCGATGAGACAGGTGCTGGAGGAGCAACTACTGCTGCTGGCTGTGGCGATACTACAGGTGGGGGAGGAGCTACTGCAGCTGGTTGCGGCGGTATTACCGGCGGAGGAGGAGGAGGAGTTACTGCTGCTGGTTGTGGCGGTACTACAGGGGGTGGGGCTCTTGTCGGGGAAGGAGTTGTTGTTTTAGAAGCCGGAGGAGAAGGAGACTTGATTTGCTGCTGCGGTTCTGGAATTTGCTGCTGCGGCTGTGGAGATACCCTGGGAGCTGGTGGCACTGGTGGTGGAGGTCGACTAGGCAGTGGTGATCTCTGTTCTGGCTGCACCACTGGTGCAGGTGGAGGAGGAGGCTCTTCCATAGCTTTCACTTCCGGTTGTGGTGGTGAAACTACTGGCGGAGACGGAACAACTGGCTGCTGGACGGGTGGTGGCGGTTTAGGTCGTTCTGGTGGAGCAGCTTTGGGAGCCGGAGGTGGTGGTCGCATTGGTTGTGGTTTTGAAGGTTCTTGAACAGCCTGTGGTTCCTCAAATACAGGTTTTGCTGGAGCAGCAATTTCTTCTGCGACAACAGAAATTACTGTCGGCTCAGAAACTGTTCCCAAATCTAACCCTGATTGTGATGTTGCTTGCTCCTCAATCTGAGAAATTTCAGAAACAGTTTCCTCCGTAGATTGGGGCATTTCCACTGTAGTAGGAGCAGGTGGTGGAATGGAATCTAATAAATCCAATAACGGTTCAGGCTTTGATGGAGCAACGGCCGTGGTTGTGGTCGTTGTGGAATTATACAGACCCAGAATTTCCTGTGACGATTTAGGTCCACCAGTTGATTTCGGTGTGTCAAACATGTCCATAATAGAGTCAACCTGATTAAATCCTGGTGACGGTGCTAAAGGATTAGCAGATGGTGGTGGAGGCGCAGGAGGCTCTTCACCAAATCCTCCCAGGAGTAAATCTGGTGACGGAGATCTTGGTGAAGGACTTGGTTGTATTACTTGCGGGAGAGGTGAAGGTTGTGTAGCTCTCAACCGATCTAGTAAGCTATCTGAAGTTGCCTCTAAAGCCCCTGTCACGGAATCTAGCAAATCTCTTGTTGATGAGGGTACACTATGGGGAGGTCTTGTGGGCTCCTCTTGAAAATCAAGAAGTGTCTCTACTGCTACAGCAGGGGCTGTATCAACCCCACCAAACAAGGCTGCTCCATGGTCAATTCCAGTTCCAAACACTGCAGCCCCCGTTGATTGTGCACTCACTGTGATTCCACCAACCGCTGCTGGCGCTGCTGTTGTTGTGACAGGTGCCATGTCCATTGAAGCGTCGACAAAACTAGCGAATGGATTTGTCGCACCAGCGCTACCTCCTGTTGCCATTACTGTAGTGTCATGTGCCATTGTCGTATAAGTGGTTTCAGCTGCCGGTTGATAGCTCAAAAACGGATTTACTTCTGTGGATGCCATTGTTGTTCCGGAAGCAGTAAAGTCAGGAACCGTTGATGACATGTCTCCTCCAAAGTCACTTAGGAATGGATTCACAGAAGAAGCAGCAGCAACCGACGCTGACGCGGTATCTGCTACCACTCCCCCGCCATAATCGGCTTCGAACAGAAATGGATTTAGAGCCATTTTTAGGCGCTAAACTCAAAAATTGTAGTAGTAATGTACGAATATATCGAGTGTCCAACTACACTTGAGACTGGAACGAGTTTAAAACAGTCAGTCACGTTTAACTGATGATGGGCAGGGTACAGTACAACAAAATATATTTTTTAAATGACAATAACTAACACCAACTACCAACTACTCGACTTTATGTTTATTGAGTGAGACTCGTGGCAAAAATTAATCAGTGATGCGCTGACTACAGCAATTATTGTTTATTTTACAATCGATGTTAATCATTATTCTCAGATCTTTTACAACAGACCATTATCGTTTTTATCATTTCTGTACTAATTGTCTTTCTCAATAAAATAGACAGCTAGTATGATAATAGTTTTATAGCTCTATAATTTTTTACATGCTAGTTTCAAAATATCATTTTTTTATTATCAGTTCACATTATATCCTAATTACATGTGAATAAACTCTTTTGTATAATAAACTTTAACTCTAATAATATTATACTTCACGGAAGATAGAGTATACTTTTGCTATATATAACTTTAAAACGTGAGCTAAATATTGTCTACACTTTCCCTGCCTTGTTTAATGCTTTCAATTCTTCAACTATTCAATTTGCAATAAATTATGAAGGTTTGAACTGGCTAAAAAATTTTTTTTTTTACCACTATATACCCTTCATTAACCAAATACTAAATAAGTACGCGTCAGTACCAGCACCAAGAGGAGCTGTGTATTAATAATTATTATAGTCATACTAATTAATTATCTTCTTCATTTTTACGGTCACGACCACACCAACACTTTTTCCTTCGTTTGTCTGTGTCCGTCCATGTAGTACATGAGTCTTCCAAGATTCAACCCTGAAACTTTCTTTTCACTTGAAACTTTCTCTCATACAAACTTTCTTCCGTTACATACTCATTCACTCGCAAACACACATATATACACGCCAACCAGACCAGTATTATTTTTAGTGTCTTGTCTGCTCAGCCAAATTGGACACTAAAATATGAAGTAGCCCACCAAATTACCGACATTTTTGATCCTACAACAGAGTATCCCATCCCATCGCATGTAATTTTTCATGTAATGGAAAAGTTTTGCTCACCACCGCCGCCTAAAATAGTGTACGTATATAGTATTACAAGCTATAATAGTAAAAAAATTCACTTTTTACGCCTAGTCTCACTGCTATCCAAAATACTGAGTGAACCAATAGATCAACCACCTATATACACACGCATCAAAAATAGCAGTTCATTTTTTAATATAGTTTTGGTTTTGTTGGGTTAACTTTTGTTGTATGATAAGCGAGTGGGTGTTGCTTTCTTCTTGCAGGCCTTCTTTTACGTTTACGTACACACACATTTACTACTACTTTGTTGTGTACACTTTCATCATCTCCAAAACCAGAACCACCACTCCTATGGGATTTTTTAATGAGATTGTCTCCGTTCTGGTGAGTGAGTATAGTGGTGTGTGTGTGTACTTGGGTCCGTTCGTGTCTGTATTTGCTGTACCTGCTTTCTCTTACAACAACAATAACGGTCTGTGTAAGTGGAATACTTGCACGGTTTATTTCATTGAAAATTGTAGTAAAAATAGCCCACTTTCTTCCGTCTTATGGTATTTCTCCCTGTGTATATAATGATTTCCATATATGTATGATGGTCAAAACTCAACAACACACGGCTCACTTCACACGATACTGTGTGAATGATGCCATTTTCTTCTACGCTAGATCTGGTAGTGATGATGATGATGTTGATGATGACGACGCTTGTGAAGGACTCTTCTTCCTCTTCTTTTTTCCGTGATGATATGTCCTACATTATCATATCATTGTATATTATTATACGTACACGACGACGTGCCCTCCTCCATTGGTATTTTTCTTGACTGCTCCCTCATATTTATTTATATTTTTCACTCTAGCTAAATGGTAGTATACAATAATCACTGTTGGTAGAGTAGAGGTGGTAAAAGGTACATATATAGTAATAGTGGTGGAATGACGGTTTTAATGAGTCTACTACTTTAAGTAAAAGCTTGAGCTATTTGACTTTCGATTCATTCGTTGTTGGTTGTATATATGAGCGGTTGTGAATAGGTAATAATATATGGTTATAGGGTTGGCTGCTGGCTGTTATTATCAAGAAATATAGGTAATAATATAGGTATACATGTATATATTTTTTAGTATTGCCTTGTAGATATTTTCCCTCTTTTACAGGATTATATTATTACTGTGAGTAAAATATATTGCTATATTTATTATAAGATTTTATTACTACCAGCAGCAGCAGTGTATTTATCTATGTCTAGTGTTTATTGTGTGTTATGGCATGGCTCTGCAGTTAGTAACTGTATAGGACATGCCGTGTGACCTAGGTGTGAATGTAGTAGCATCCGGAACTGTTCGCAAAAATTTCTAGTAAAAACTCAAAAGGAAAGCTCAGCAGAAGAGAGCTTCCATTTTCAAGCGTTTCTCCTTTTCCCTGCTTTTATCAAATGAAATAAGGGAATTGTGAATTGTTCCCCATTCACCACACCACCATCAACATCACAAATATCACTGCTGGAGTGGTACTGCGTTGCCACCACCATAAAAATTCTTTCTAGGTATATCGCTAACGGCAAGATACCTACATATATATACTCACACAATGAAAGAAAAGAAAGAAAGTCATACACAATTCCATCGTTAAAGGACCAAAATATGTATGCACACAAAACAGAGAGTAAGAAATTTGCCTTTTCACCAGTATATACACACACACACATTATATTCACTCAAATTGGTTAGTGTAAAAAGTAGCAAACTATGAGAAAACAAGCATGGTTGATATTGCTGGGTTGGGGTTTCCATTTGTTTCACTTCGAAAAATTGCATTATGAAAGATTGCTGGCAAGCCATCCATTTATTCCTGTCCTTTTTTCTTCCTCTCTATTTATCTTCATGTTTCTTTCCCAACATGCACTTTTCTTGTTTGTGGTCTGGCTTTGTTCAGTGTTCTTTCTCTCTTGTCTCCTGTGCTGTTTGTTGGATGGATGGAGACAAGATGAGTGAGTTGAAGAAGGGGTGAAATACACAGCGAATAATGGAATAAGACAAATACACGAAAGGGGACATACTTATCCCCATACTACTTTGGTGCAATGGTACTACATATACAGTAGTGAATGGATGATGATATCATGATACCGTTGCTTACTTTCCTTATTATCATAGCTTTCTCATTCCATCTAAAGGAAACTTTATCCAGTCCATTTGTATATTTTATTTTATGGATCCATGATGATCCATCCAGAAAATGTGCAGTGGTAGTAGTGGTTGTAAAAGGAGCCAATAGCACGTTAAAAAACACGAGCCGTGCCCACCACCACACACATGAATATCTATGTAGCCTTTTATAACAAGGTAGCAGCAGCAGCAGCAGAAAAGTGTAATGACTCACTCTCTTCTGCTGTTGCTCCATTTCTTCTCCTTCCACTTTCTCCGTTGTGTCATATAAAGTTTCATGCATATACATATGTACATGGTGGTATCTCCCTTTTACCAACACACACACTTCGTGAATGAAAGTCAAAAGCACAACTTTTGGCAGAAGTCTCTCTCTTGCTCTCATTTCTACCAGTACACTGCACTTGAGTGCGAGTAACTTGTATATTAAGTAGATGACGGGTACCTAAAATACACGGGTAGTTTACAGGGATTTAGTTTTCTCTGTTTTTACTATTTGCTTTCAATATATAAAAAGCGTATCAATGGGTGTGTGCATGTGTGTTTATATACTCTGTGTTTAGTATGTATTTAGAAAGAATAGAACAGCGCGACTGGGGCTGACTGCTGACGGGTATGTATGTAATAGTATGTATTTAGGTACGTGTTTTTTTCTACAAAAGCATGGGAAACGTGTTGGGATAAAAACAGTTGGATCGGATAAAAACATGGGATTTATATGCCATACACACAGCATAGTAGTAGTACTAGTAGTGAAGGATTTTGTAGTGGAAAAGCAAAAAGGCTTGTCACAAGAGAAACTCTAGAATATCAAGAGCAAGATATCAGAGAAGGAAGCTCTTTTTTCATTAGAATTTTACTTCTTTTCGGAGTTTTTTCTATTCCTCTCCATTTTTTTCTTGCTTTAACTGCTGGAGAAAATCGATGACATATTTGGTTTCAACATACTGTACGTATAGTATACATAATAATATGCTTTGACTACATTTATAGTCCATTCGAAGTGCTTTATATAATTACGATGATTGTAACAATGCTATTTAGTTATGTAGATATATAATGGGAAAGCAAATACAGAGCAGCATCAGCAGCAGCATACAGAACAACAACAACATTGACAAGAAATAGCTTTCTAAAAGATGATATTAAATAAAGTCTCTTCTTCTCGTCTCACTCTCTCGCTCGCTTTCTCTGCTTAGGTGTTTTGTTTTTCCATTCGGTTTACTCTTTTTATAGTTTATAAAGATGAGATGATGGAGAAAGCTTGCAGACTGTCATAAGATATTACTATTATTATTTCAGCAATCAAAGGCTCTCGAGTCGCTCGACTAACAAGATGAGATATTAAGTAAAAAGATCTAATATTTCAGTACCGTTTCTTCATCGTTGTCCTCGTGCCATCGATTAATAAAGTGTACGTGAGTATATGAATGGGTATGCAACCTCGTCTACATACACATGTCTGTTTTTTGTATGTTGCAGGTGGAGCCCACTCTTTCATTATTTCTGAAATGCTACAATAGCAGTTTTTTCCTTTTTTTATGTCGCATATATTCATTCAGAATCAGTTTACAAGCCATGTAAACAAAAATTTCATTTATAAAAAGTGGTACACAAAATAACTAATACGACAAAGGAAAAAGTTACTTTTGGTTTGGTATTGGTAGTCACAGTCAATTGAATTTAATTTCAAAACTTTTTTTTATAGTTCACAATAGTAAAACTCTTTTGCAACTTACTTTTTATATTCACGTATGCAATTATACCTTTTTTTTCATTTCTCTTTTTTAAATGCTTGTTTCCTGTAAATTCACTTTTTAAAAGCAGCAATTCTTTTGAATATTAAAATGTCTCATGTATTTTTTTGTCCAGTTTTCTGTAAAATATCAAAAATGTAGAGTAAAGATATGAATTTGACGACAATAACATTGACAATTATTATTATTATTAGTTGATTGATGATGGAATGGCATGGTATGTCTGTGATTGTTAATAATTAAGAAATGGAAAACAGTTTGTATGGAATGTTTTTTTTGTTAAGTATCTGTTATTGTATATAATGGCGAGAGCGTAATAAGAATAACGTGTAAAACAAGTTTTCTTTTTAAATATATAGTTTTTTTGTATGACTGATTGTTTTATGTAAACATTTTGTATTGATGATGATGATTGACAATTATTTAATAATAATATAGTTTTTACATTATATTATTATTATAGTATTTTTTATGTAGTATGTTTTTATAATAATGTCAAATGTACTGATGTTTTTTTTTTGATATTTTGATATTTCAAATGTTTCTGTGTAATCAACAATAGTAATAATGATAGACATTTTTTTGTTTCTATAAATAATTATTATTATTCTTTTTTTCTCAAGAAAAGCTTAGCATTTTTTACCTGTTTTAATACTTCAAAATCAACTCTGTATAGATATAGTCTTTCGTCATTCTACTCCTATTTTTATCAATCAAATAGATAGATAGAGATATACTTTTTTATTTTGTATGTAATATTATCATGTAGCCAGAAAATGGTGTGTTTTTGTTTGTTTATTATAATAACTCTTTTTTTTTCTTTTTTGCTGGAAACGACGACATGATTATTATCCAAAATTTATAATGTAGTATGTAACATATACAATATGTATAGTAGTAATAATAATAATGTACTCTTTTGATAACTACATTTTCTTCGGAAAAATTCACAATCTTGTTCATGTTTGCTTGTTTTCTAACAGCAAGTAATATGCACGCACGGTTATTCTCTTGAATTATTGTTATTATTACTGTTTTATACTTTTTTATTCTAATATAAATCTAAAATGCTTTATTATTAATCGCGCTCGCGACTGGGAGATTTCTTGGAACTTATGTCGGGCTCATCCGGAGTACCGAGCAAGGCAGAACACTCGGAAGGAGACTTTTGAACTTCGTCCTGTTTAAAAGGAAAGAAAAACAAAGTCATATATTATTAAACGGTTGTTTATTATAGTGCAGTAGAATGAATGCTGACAAGTTGTAGTAATAAAAAATGAGAAAACTCTCTTGAGGTAAATTTAATGAATGACCTGAGAAATCACACTACTTCTATTGCTATGAACATCCAAGTCCATGCCAAATGGGGCTTTGGGGAGCTTGAGAAGCGATTCTGTTTCATCCTCTACGCCATCTACCACTCCAGGGATATCATTGGTCGATGAAGAGTCACTGAAATAATGGAGGAATAGAGATAAAAATTTCAACGATAAATATGAATAGTTGATGCTTTAAAAGCAGCTTCACAATCTAGCGTTTGCAATGTACCTATGATATGAGCTAATATCATCTACAGCACCATTCTCCTCTTTCATTTTCCTCCTAATTTCTCTTGGACTAAGTAGTCCCATATGTGCAAAATCTGTCCACGTTGTAGTAGATACGCTTTTCCTTTGTCCTTTCCCTTTACCCCCGCTTGAGTTTGTGAGAGAGTCTTCACGGGGCAAATTGATTTTCATTTTTGTGATCACTTGCCCATCACCAGCCTCTTCCGTGCCACCACCACTTCCACTTTCCGCTGTGCCGCCCCTTCCTGTTTTTGGCAACGTATTTTTTGAATACTCAATGTAATCATTGAGAGAAGCTGGAGCAGCTGGCCGATTCACTTTAGGCCTTTGAACGGGCACTGTGTTCAACATGAGAGCCATCTTTTTGCGCTCACTTACAGGTATGATAGCAACACCTGTAGATTTCTCTTGTGGAAGGGTAGTTGGCACATATGGCAAGTCACCTTCCTCGTCAAAAGAATCGGATTGGAAAAACAGTCCTTTAGACTCGATTGGCACATCTTCCACTGTTACGGTGGGGTCTTCCCTAATTTGCATTTCTGTTGTGATCTCACCGTCATCATCGTCGTGATCCCGACTACTTTCACTCTTTTCTGATTGAAAACCAACAGTCTTTCCGCTTCCACCATGCTGACTGAACATTTTCTTGGTGGTGGTGTTAGTGGCGGTGGTTGGAGTGGTGCTTTGGACAATCTCTTTTGAGCACTTGCTGTCCTCATTGTACTTGGTCGTTACCGAAGGAGGGATGGCAGCGGCTGATGTGGAAGGGGTTGTGGATTGAACACGGGAATTCTCTTGAAATCTCCCTGTTGGTGAGGCATCCTTTTGTTGAAGTCCTTCAGGCGGCGTAGAGGATATTGAACAAGCGTCTTCACGTGATTGAGTCAAATGAGGGGCTGGTGACTGTGGTGTTGTTGTAAAAGCAGGTGATCGAAGCTCCAAACGAGGACTTGGACTTATTGGTTGCCATAAGTCGGATGACTTTGGCGACTCGGGTGATCCAGTAAGATATGCTACAGAGTTCCACTCTGTTTTCGACCCTTCGACGCCAAGAGTGTATTGACCTGCATCACTCTTTCTCTGAAGTGGTTTAGCTAGTGGTTGTCCTGCTTGCTCCTCGTCTTTACTAATCACACTACTTCTATCTCCGGACGAAGAATGGCGGTGTACTTGGGCTGTGGTTACAGTTTTGTGACAATGCTCATTCACCTGGTTATTCAAAACGCCACTGGCGGCAGCCAGTTTGTTGCACTCTGCCAGGAGTGCTCCTAAATCTTGAAGATCCTTCGGGGGTGATTCCATTTCCATACTTTTAGTTGGTATGGGCTTATTGCCACAAAACGAGGTTTCCAACAGCATTTTGTGCGGGGAGACGGAACGACGACCGGTAGACGGTCCTTTGGATAAAAAAAGAATTTAGTGCTTTGGCCATTTCAAAAAATACATTGTAGACTACGAGAAAGCATTTGTGCAAATTACTTACTTCGACTATCGAACCCTAACGAACTAGGCTGCGGACTAAGTGGTGTCTTTGATCTAGATACGGAATCTATGTCTTTTGGTCCAGCTGCTGAAGTGATTTGACTGCAAACTTGCTCCAATTCTGTTTGATGACGTTCCCAACTGGGAGTCACCACCATCTTTTTCGGACTTTTCAGTGAACGATCATCAAAGCGTGCTGACGTCGTTGGCGTGGCTGCTGCAGAGGCTAAAGCTGACTGCGGTTGAGAATATGATTGAATTCCAATTGGTTTCACTGCTGAGGAAGTTGAGGGAGAAGGTTTATTGGCATCTGCTAAAGCAGCAGCTGCAGCAGCACCAAGTGAATCTTTCGGAGGCGATTCTTGTTCCATGCTTTTTGTCGGAATCGGCTTGGCTCCACAAAATGAAGTTTCAAACATGAGTTTATGAGGTGATGGTGAACGCGAACGTGAACGATATCCAGATCCTGAGCAAAGCAGGAATAAAAAGTTTGACAACGTTTTTAAAAGCATACGTACCCACAATGTGGGTCCCACATTCAATTTATATGCACTGCCATACAAGTCTATTCAAAGGTTTAGAGGAAATAGAATAAGTATATGTATGACATAATCGGAAAGGAAAAACCGCACAAATAAATTCATCAAACTATTCAAGGATGTGTGTGGTTTTGCTTTTTGGTAAAATTGTCAAAATTTAGTAATGTAAGCAAACGGCAATATAATATGGTTGCTAACAATGTGGTTATTATGATGATTCATGATATGTATGTTTACCCGCTGAATGTGTTGATAGAGATGATACGGCACCAGGACGCATATAATCCCCATGGCCAAACGAAGCATGTCGACATGGTCTATTGAGAAGTCCCTCAAGAAACAAGCTATGTGCTGAAGGCTTTCTTTGAAAGTTATCTTCGTCCGGAGGAGGAGGAGCAGCTGGAACAGATGCCTTACGTGAAAAAATATTGGCAGGATGGGAAGACCGTCTGTAAATATCCTGCTCTCGCGTTTCCTGTTCTTCCAGACGTTTTCTTCTTCGCTCCTCCTCTGAACTAATTTCTTCTTCGCCCAAATCCAACTCCTCCGTGCTGGACCGCAGATCGTCAACAGCTTCCTCATGAAATGCAAGTCCGAGGCCACCCGGGAAAAGCTCCTTTTCTGAGGCACTCTCATCACTAGGTGGAGTGCTGCTACTCGCACATGAAATGTCAATTCTAGGGGTTGATGGAGTTTGAAGACCTGACGTTGGCCCTGAAGTTGGCGCAGAGTAGGAAGGTGCAAACGTTACCGTACTTGTAGATGAAGTTGCTGTTACATTCTTGTGAGCACGGACGGCTACAGGTGTGTCCTCCTCTCCATCACCTTCACTGGGCATTGGAAATTGACTTGTACCACCACCACGCTCATTGTGCCTATCTTCTTTGATTTCGGGCATCACGTTTACCTTGTCTGTGAAAACAAGCTTGTTAAAAAAGTTGACAACATTTACTTCCTTTTTGCTCGCTATTGTGTCACTTACTTTCATCTCCACCAATTCCAGGACTGTCTAATTCATCACTCAAGTCTTCAAACGAGGCAAAGGGGGCAGGGCCAAGTTTTCTCTGCCGTGATGGGTAGCTCCTAGAAGGAGCTCCCTTTTTCAGTACCGCTGACATTTTTTCGCTTTACTGCTTTCAGTCTACTAATCTTTTTGTGAAACGTGGCGATTGTGAACACACCTTCATTTTTAAAATTATTATTACTTGACGAATGACCAAACTTGTATTTTCTACTATTAACTGAACATTGCTCTTAATTGCATATGTATTTCTACATTTTGCTGTACCAACTTGACATGATTATGAACAACTGCCAATCAAGCTTTATCCATTGGGTAACAGTGAACGACATATATGTACGTAATTAGTCTTTTCTTTTTTTAGCTAACACAATAGACACATAAAATCCATTTTGAAGTAAAAGGTAATTATTATTGTATTCAAGAAACTCGTCACAACGAAAAAAAAGTTTCTTTCTTTTTCTTTCAGCTTTTTCATTCAATATGACGATCATGAATGTGTCAAGTGTTCTCGTTCACATTCCAACAACTTAGGATCTTATGTTTGGTGCTTGCGAAGTAATGATGGGCGTGGTAATAAGAACGTATCAGGGATAAAGTTGACATTGTTTCTATCTGTCGCTCCCACACACAACGCTCCACTTATTCCACAACAAATTAATCAACTTTTCCTCCCCACGCCTTTTCACAAAATAAGTATGAACGGTCACTGATTATATATTTTTGCATATGCACAAAGATGGTTTTCAAGAAAATACTCTGATATTATTTAACCGTTTTGAAAGCCAAAACATTAAAGCAGTAACAAGGTATAATTTCTCGAAATAAATTTTGAAAATTCCCCGAGTTGCAATTTAAATTTATGTATGTAACGTTGCAAAAATACACGTTGCTAATTTAGCTACAAGCTGGTTTGCTCACCATGTTTCAATATTTTCTTTTTAAATATGTTGTACTGCTTACATAAATTCTAGTGCAAAAAAGTAGAAATTATTAGTACCGCATGTAATAATTCTTTTGATATTTCTTCATGAAACAGGCACAAAAAGATGATCTATTAAAATGAATGATTGTATTATCGTTAACTCAGCAAATATGAGAGAAAGAATATTTGTCGTAAAAATTTATATACGTATAATATGCACTTTTTAAAAAAAAAGTAAACGTAGGCAGAATATGTTTTATTTGAATACAAATGACTTTTTTAAAACTCGACACCATGTATATTTTGTACTCAGCGGATTAAATGAGACTTATTGCAAATTATTAATATAATAAATTATACTAGAAGAAAAACAAATCTCTGTCTTTCTCTTTTCCATTAAAAGGAGCACTGGCCAGTAGTACATTGTGCCCGACCTATTATTACCATATTACAGGCTACACACGGTGAAAGCTGCATTTATTTTCTCTTCGGTTTTTCTATATTTCCTGTTAAATTGGTAGGTAGCGACTTATATGGGTAGGACACACAAATCTAATAAATAGTAGTAGCAATAATAAAACTATAACAATTTCCTGAATGAACACACCAAGACGGCTACTGAGCTTTCACACACACGCATACACACACATACACACAACACACACGTAAAAAATAGACTGGATAACGGACACTATTTACTTCAACTTTCACCACCAGCACAACTCTCTTTCTCCCTCTTATTCCTACCTACCACCACCACCACCACTACTACCAACTTATTTCTTTTACTTCCATCGTAATCATCACAACATTACTTTCTCCCCGTCCGCCTGCCTGTCTTCCTCCAACCAAACCAAACAAACTGGAAACCAGTTGTTGTTATTATTATTCTCTCTCAAAAGCAGATTTTCTTTTGCCACAGTAAATACCACCATCCCCACCACCAACCAAATCTACATATTCTATATGACTATAGATGAAAATTACACAAAATATATTTATTTATTTTATGTGTTTGCGCTACCTTTTTTTTCTACTGGGTTTACCCTGTATTCATTATTATTGTTATTATTATTGTGTAAGGTAGTGAGAGCTTAGTTGGGTACACACAAAGAAGAAGAAAAAAAAACTATAAAAACTTGTGGGCAAAAATTACACTACTTTTCTTCTCCTTTTTTATCTATGTGTGTCTGTGTCACCTCGTCGCTCGTCTGTCTGTGTCCCCTTGTGCTACATTACACTCTTCTTTTTTCCCAGCCTCTTTTATTAGTGCTATATTATCCTGTTACTCGACAACTCCTACAAAGAAAAATGCTTCTGTTATCATTATTATCATCATCATCTAGAGAACAACAACAACAGCAGTAACGGCAAAAGAAAACTTCACATTGAACCAATGTAGTTGTGGTAGTAGCGGTGTTGCTGCTGGTGCAGCTACCATACAACAGTACAACAGAACAGTAAAAAAAAGAGAAAACACACAGATACATACACACACACTTACATAACTACCAGCCAGTAGTAGTAAATAGGTAAGTAACTACTACTACTAGGAAGGAAAACAAACCAGCATATATACACACAGTACAAGAACACGATATGTGTATATAGCACCGACCAGAGACCTATTTGACGATAATAACAAAAAACACAAGTAGCATAGGTACCTACACCTCCCTAGTCATACAACAAGAGATAACAAGAACAAAACGAAAGAAATATTATTACACTTTCTCTGTCTCTCTCTCTCTCTCCCTTTTTTCTCTTTGTTTTTTTTACATTCCAAACTGCATGAAGTTTTGTTTTTGTCCCCAAAGAGTCCACAGTAGCGGTCCAGTTCGCGACTACTCCATTTTTGCGAACAGAGAAAGAAAAATTGCAACAATAATAATAGTGCACTGTACAGAAGCAGGAGGAGAGTGGAGAAGGCGAACATGCAGAAAGTGGAGATTGAGCGAGAAGAAAATAAGGAAAAATATAGCATTGGATTTTTGTGGGACAGTGGCCGACTCACTCACGCAGCAGAAATAATTTCTTCTCTTTTTCTCTACCTTGTATGCATTTTGTGTATGGCAATAATCAGAAATTGGATTGATAAGGAAGAACGAGTTTGTTTCATCTTGTTCCTATGTAGTTTATTCTGACATCTGATATGTACTCGTGTTGTACACATTGGATTAACTCTAGTAATACAGCAACAACTACTATACACTTTAGTATTTATGATGATAAAAGGAAAATAGGAAGTAAAGGCTAGTATAGTCGCTTTTTTTCTCTTCGTTTTTAGTCGATGGCGAGTTTTTGCTCATTTGAAAAATAATGCTAGTATTGTTTACAGTCAGTCAGTCAGTCATATACATACCGAGCTTGGAGTAGCAACGCTTGGGATTTGAGAAAGTCGTAAAGGAAGGGAAAAGGATGAAGAATTGAGAGAAAAGCAGAGATAAAAAAGAGAGTGAGAGTAAAGGAAAATATGGATATTCATCTTACGTTGAGTTGAATCTGAAGTCCGGATTTTTCATTTTATTTACGACATAGTCTCTTCTTTCGTCTGTAGTAATTTTGACTAGCAAATAGGCAGATAAGAAGAAAAAGGAAGATGGGGAGAGAGAGAGAGAGAAAGTGAGTGAGCTTTTAAAAAAGAGAGTGAATAAGCGAGAGTAAAAGAAAAGAAGTAGTGGTAGTAGTAATAATAAGTAGTGCTAGAAATAGAAGAAGAGTTTCTACTGGGAAAAAGGTAGGCTTATTTTTCCCCTTTTTACTTTCCCTCTGGTGGTAAATATGGTATAGTCTAGTAGTAGTAACAGCAGTATTGATGTAAATGTAATGTACTTTACTTCACTTAGTTTAATCTGTCCATAATAATAATACAGAGAATGGAAAAAAGTGGCAGTGGGTCTATAGCAGTATAGTAGTAACACTAGTGGTAGAAATAAGATTCAAGGAAAAAATACAATATAGAAGAAGGTAAGCTAAAGAAAATGTATAGACGAATGAAAGAAACACAGAAACTAAAAAAGGCGAGTAATATTATTACAAGAACGATGTTATAGTCTGTAGTTTGTAGAGTAGTAACTACTACCATTACAAAGTTCATAATGGAGCTGGTAGTAGAGAAGTAGTTGTATAAGTATAGCAGAAATGTAAAAAAGACGGACGAAATGAAGAGAGAGAGGAGTCGTGAATACATAAGTAATAGACAGGTAGAAAAAAGGTGGAGAGAAAACTCTTTGAAAAAGTACGCAAATCTATATAATAAGAGCATGCAAGGACACAGAAACANNNNACGAAATGAAGAGAGAGAGGAGTCGTGAATACATAAGTAATAGACAGGTAGAAAAAAGGTGGAGAGAAAACTCTTTGAAAAAGTACGCAAATCTATATAATAAGAGCATGCAAGGACACAGAAACAGTGCTGGCTGAAACAGAAACCGAGTACGCAGAAATACAAAAAATCCTTATTTATTTATATGAAAACTTTAAAAGTAAATGAACATGAAAAACGAATTGTTTATTTTGTTGACACCATTTTTCCAATTGATTATAAAATAAAAACTACAGGGTTCTACAATAAATCCAATGAAAGGATTTTCTATGAAACAAAGCTGGTTTAAATGTCAGAAACAATGCAATACTGGAAACTAGAATATTCATCTGTCAGTTCGTGTGCTTGTTAATAGTGCGTTTTAATTATCGATAAGTTGTTAATGTTCATTTTAACGGCTATCGATAAGTTATGAAGTCTTGGGGTTTTGTAAGAATTTTAAGGTTTTCAAAAATAACCCCGTTTTCCATGACAATCTCGGGTATCATAGCTAGCAGTAGTTCTCCATAGCAACCACCGTATTTCTGATAAACAAATGTGCCATTCATCGAATTCGTCTAAATAAGAAAGAGAAGTTTCTTTATTAAATTCAAACCTAGGAAATGTATCTTTCCAACAGAACAGGCTTTTTGCTAGTATTAAATACACGTGTGTGTGTGTGTGTGCAACTTTTACTTACTGCCTATCGCTCTTTCATGAAATACGGTAGTGTACAATAAGTAGAGACATGTACATTTAAAGTAAAGTAAAAGTGCACTACGGAACTCGAAAAAAGAAGTTGACTAGGTAGTTTATTTCCTCGTTTTTTTCCCATCTTAACCAAGCGAACAACCTGCACCAGAACTGCCACACGAAAAGACAAGGCAATAATATAATGTCTCTATGAATGTATGTTGTACTTATAACATATAATATGTGTTTAGTCAACTGAAAAGTGAAACAGCAACACAACTACATACATATTGATATATAGTATGCATATATATGTAGCATCCTCATAATCCACGGCTCCCACCTGAGCCTTTTTCATCATTTTGAATGTATGTAAAATGATGTTATAGTATCTAGACATTTCACTTGTTTCTCTCACTACTCGCTTTCATTTTTTTGCATTTACCTTCTATTTTCTATGCCCATGTATTTACCACACACCACTACCACCACTCAATTCCTGCTGCTCACAATCGGAAAAGAAGAAGAAGAAAAATAACTATAAACTGCATGGAACTATGTAGCTATCGGTTAGGTTTGGGAGTGGTGGTGGTAAATGGATGGACGCATCTCCTCTTGTTTTTACTGCTGCTGTTCTAGGTAGCTTGGTTGCTTTTGCTTTGGGACGCGGAAGTGACCTGGTATCATGGTTTTGTCTGGCGGTGGTAGCAGCAGAAGCATTACGACAACTGGGTACTTTTTTTCTACCCAGAGAAGAACTTAGAACTGATGGAAGCATTCCTGGTACTGCTACTACAACTACTACTACAACGCCCGACCAATGTAACGTAAAAAGTGGAGGGGTTATACATCATCATCATCGTCAACAGCAAAACAACATGCTCTCTTATTCCTCCATATCTCACTGACTACTGCTCTTACTTGTCAACAGAAACAGAAACACAGATAGCATACACATTTCTGTTGCTGTTTTTTGCCATTTATCTTCCTACAACTCCAATTCACAACTCCTGCAACGATAGATTTAACATTATACATACACAGCAGCGGCTTTCTCGGTTTTCTCTTTCTTTGGAGCAGCTGTATGAACCATATGAAAAAACTGGTAGCAGCAAAAGCACAACCACCAGCAGAAATAGCAGCAAGAGAGATTTGCATTACTTATTTCCTCACAGCAGCAACCTGTCTTGTATCTATCTTTCATCACTTTCATAAACATTCGATAAAACCTTGCTCGTTGTGTATGGCTTTTAAATAAACTACATACCTAACTGGAAGCAGAACACATAACTTAAACAAAGTCAAGCCCCTCACTCAAAATACAAGAAAAACGAGGAAGTAAAGTATATATCACCAGCATACAAATATGATACTTGTGGGCTTTATAAAGGTAACGGTTATATACGTATAAGGCAAAGCAAAAGAGAAAAATACGAAGTATGTACAAGTAAAAAAATATGGAAAGTCAGAAACACGAACAAAGTGTCTAATCGAAAGAAAAGAATGAAGCGAATATCTACTTTATATTTTTGTTTTGCAATTTTCTTGAATAAAAATTTTGCCACTCTAGCTTTGCACGATACAAACTTTTTTGACTTTTGCAAATTTAAAACAAGGAAACCTGTCTTTCAAAAATTTTGTTTCAGAGATGTCAATCCATACAAAATGATACTTTTTGTATATGAAAACTAATGTAAACACTTGTTCTTTTAGATATGGGGCCGAAAGAAAAGAGAAAATATTGACAGAGAAAATGATGAGGAAACAAGTTTTGTTTAGTTTGATCCGCGGTGCGCAAGCAACTTGTATGCTTTTTCCTCTTTTCTTAACAGTGCTCATCATTTTTTTTACACTTTGTTCTTGTCTGTATTCGAGAAAAAGGCTATACGTGATGATAGTGATGCATATATGTACATACCTAGGTACATTCATTTTTTGTGCGATTTTACAGAATCATAATCTAAATGTGTGCTCGACTAAAACTACCTATATATCTATGTATGTACGTATGTATATGTGCATACTTTTCTGGCTTTTGTTTATTGCTAGCAACGGCGACACATGAGGTCAGAGAACGGTTCTTTACCTTGTGCTTGCGCTGCTTTCTTGCAACTGACTTGAATGGATGGATAGTCGATAGTGTTGTAGTATGCTATTAAATACCTATTCGGGTAACGATCATGTTGAACTTACTTCCAAACTATTGCAACTGCCTATAACATTCCAGAATTACTTCTTCTCTGCCCCCGATAAACCACTTTTCCCTTTCCTTGATTTGGTTAAATGTGCTCTGATCAGGGTTCATTCCACAGAATGTTAAGAGAAATATTATATACTCTTTTTTGAAGAATCTCCTGACTTTTCCTTGTTGACTCTCTCTCTCCTTCTCTCTCGCTCTCTCGCTAAGTCGCTAGCCTTATTCTATTCAGCAGGGTGATATAAAGGAAGTACTAAAATCATCACACTTGGCTTGTTCTCATTCCATCCATTTTGGCCAGCCAACCATTATTGGTAGAAGAAGAAAGAATTGGAATTGGCAGTTCAACTCCTCACCTTTTCCGGAGACAAGCTCGTAAGAATGTAGAAGAGCCGCTGTATATCACACCATCAACCAAATTCATGCTGGTTGTTTGTTGGAATCAGGAGGAAATGGAATTTCGGTGGTTTCCTATAATCATATTTTTCTATTAGTCCACATGCACCTACACACACTGTAGGCATCTTTGTGTTTGTTGTCCCATATAGTCTTTTGTGTGTTTACGCAGCAGTTATCATCATCGTGTTTGTTGAGTAGACGTGATATTTAGGCTTTTGGCGTAATATATCATAGATTCTGTAAACATATTTTTTTTGTATACAGACCGCCGTTGTTGGTATTGTATAAACAGTTGGTAAATATCATCCTTCATTTTCTCAAAAAGGAAATAATAACAGAATCGGAAGAGCCTGTCTAATAGATAAGTATACACAGACCACACTATATTATGCATATTGCATGGCCGATAGCATTTTAGCTTTTTGTTACGCTGCTTGCTACCACCACCCCTGGTGGTAGCAGGGATACATTATGTTTTCGTCATTATAACAACTTTCTAAGCAATCAATATTACTAGAGTCAAGTTTTTTCCTTACAGCAATTTCAGAACACATAATGTAGACTACCTCCAAACATTATAATGTTATTTTCCACCGAACAAGTTTGTTTGCCAGATAAACTATTCTTGCCTTGTGTTCTGGTGCCTACGCGTATTTTACTTTTACTACTACTACTACATGCCAGAATAACAATCGTAAGGACACTTGTGCAATATTTCATTAAAAAAGAAGACAAGGAAAAACAAGATTCACACAAGTAAAAAATATAGTGTATGAAAGCGAGCAGGAAGAGAAAAAATCTTTTGAAAGAGTGAAATGAAGTGAAAGAGAATACACGGTCACCAAAACATTCCCACCAACGCCTCATATGTTTGTACGCTACTACCTACCATGCCACCAACACCTTCGTAGTTGAATTATTGTAGGATGCTGCTACTACCTTACCGTTTTCTTTGTATAAAAATAACAAACTATACAATGTGGGCAGAGAGGAAGAGAAAAAACTTCCTTTTGCTTGCTTTCTTTTTTATGTCTTGTTAAGGTCGTTAGACCTTTTTTCCAAGTAAAAAATAATAATTTAGAGAAGAAAGGATGCTGGTTTACAGCACTTATGTGGCGGTATGATAACGATTTTTGTTGGTTTGGAATTTTACCAATTTACACTCGCTCACGCTGCCGCCATGATGCTAGTGTGTACAACTTTGAAAGCTGGTTTGAAGACGGGCAAATGTTCGAACAGGAGCTTACTCTTTAATAGGGCTGTTTATCATAGGGAGTAGTAGCAACAGCAGGAGTCCGAGAAAAAAAATACCTATGCCTATACGAGAGGTAGGTTTTGCTGGTGAATTATTGAAACAACATTAGTCTTAAGCTGTCAGGTTTACGGTCTTTGTCGTTACTAATTAATGATCCATGGGAAACCTACAAAGCTACTGTTCCTGACTAAAGGCAACTTAATAAAACGCTAATATTATACAAACAAGCAGACAAATAGAAGCAATAATGTACATACACCTTTGTTCAACCTTATGTTCTTGCCATTTAGAAGTTGGTGGAGTAATATGATTGGCGTGGTCAGTTTCATTCTCTGGCTTTTCATTACGCCCAAACAACAAATAATAAATGGGGCGTTTTGGGGCCAAATTATTACACC
>JAHZMT010002232.1:0-11760 GCA_027743785.1 Sinhomidia bicolor
GACGCTATCGGAGCTATTACTAGCATTTTGGAGGAGAGACGAATCACTTTGGAGGATTCCAAAACATGGGACAATGGAATTCCCATTTCCGCCTTGAACTGTGATAAGCTTTACGAGTGCCTATTTAATAACATGGAAGATTACACGACAGATAAGCGGGGTGACATTGGCTCATGGGTTCGTGAGGCTGCAATGACCTGCATCAAAGTGTTGACTAGAAGACTTGTCATTGCATACAAAGAAAGTCCTGAAGCGTCCGCTCTCAACTCTCCAGTGTTCGCCAAACTCATCGGCTTGATTGCGAAGCAGTCAGTTGAAAAAATTGATAACATTCGCGTCCGCGCAGGAAAAATATTTTGCAGTCTTCTCCTTCACCAAGATCCTCCAATTAATCAATTTCCCGAGCGAACCCAGTTGCTCACTATATTCCCTGAAGACTTTGTCAAAACCTGTAATTGGCGATCCACCTCTCAAATTTTTCCAAGATTTGTGGAACTTCTCAAGTTTCCTGTGTACACGTATCCGATCCTCACTGGGTTTGTCGTTTCTGGAGGAAGTCTTTCCGACAGCGTAATGAAGGATGCCAATGGCGCTGTGAAAAACTACATTCACGCGTCAGGAGCAATGGGAGATCAAGAAATTGTCAGGATTGGAGACGTGCTTCTACAAATATTTAAAGACCATCTGAAAGTGGAACGTGTGACCCTACCCCTCCTCAAGTTTTTGACCAAACTACTTCAGTCAAACGTGCTTTCCTCCTTGATGACTGCAGATCCCACTTTTGGCTCTAAACTGATTAACCTTGTAAAATCAGAAGTTGTCAATACCTCTCGAGTAGAAAAGATTGTTGCTGCTGTGGAGCTGCTCTGCGAACTTTTGCAAGGTCCTCCAGATGTTGTGAAATCTTCTCTGAGGAGATTAATGGTTTACCTGTGCCACCACTTTCCCCGTGTACGCCTTCTCACTGCACAAAAGCTTTACGAGAGCCTGATAACGTATGGAGACGAATGTATTGAAATTTCACCCGAGGACATGGAAGAGGTCATGGGACTGCTGTCGGAAACCCGGTGGGACACTGATGTAACCCAACTGAGAACACTGAGAAATAGAATTTGTGATTTAATGAATATCCCACAACCAAGCTTGTTAAAACCTTCAGGCTCAATTAACCAAATTACCTAGTACATCGTAAATTCAAAATTCCTGATATTGAGTTTTTCCATTTCATAATATAATATTCAGCTTTAACGCTTATCTACTTACATTTATTATCACTTTATTGTTACAAATTTTAATGATTTGTTTCATTTTCAAGAATTACTATTATTATTTTTCATGCACAATTAATATGCAGATTAACAAAGACTGTAATCATTAATAAATACATAAAAGTATTATGTACCATGCAGGTGTTATTAATCATGATTAATGGATAAAATAAATATAATATCATTTAACTTGCTATTTTTTTAAAAAATTCATTCATTTTTTTTTATTTTCACACAATATCATCATCATTTCTTTACAACAATAATGTGTTCGTGATCACTCTTCTAATAACAATACATATAATATGAACAATGAAAGCTTTTATTTTCCGTGTAGTTTTCTACTCACGCCGAGTTTTACCAATAACAATACATATAATATGAACAATGAAAGCTTTTATTTTCCGTGTAATTTTCTACCCACGCCGAGTTTTACCGGTACTCTGTTGACAACTGGTGATCATAAATTAAATTGATTAAATAAATAACTCAACTTTTTACGTTTTTTATTTAGCTGATAAAAATATAAACCAAAATCAGTACATTTTCTCAAACTCTACAAAAAATAAGACAAGACTATCTACAAACAAAAAAAAATCAGTACTTGCAATAATTTTTTAAAATAAACTGTTATTGCATAAGTTATCATTGTGCATAGTGCGCACGCATACATTGTCCAAGTTCTCAAAAAAAACTACTCACATTGCTCATCCTTTTCGTATAAATATGATTTACGGATTATCGGGATAACTACGATATCATTTTGATTATAGCTACTTTTTTTGTTTTATATTTCACTTGGACACTTTTAGAAATGTACACTATAGCCTTAAAATATTTACAGGTAACCTTCATTACTTTGTAAATCAGCTCAGATCATTTTTTTAAAAAATCATTCCTTTTTACCATTTAAATGTTTCGTTACATTCATTTCTGATATATTGTTATAAATACACTTTCATCATCATCATTAAAGTTAATAATAATTCTTAATAATTTGTGTGTCTGTGCTATAAATACATTTGAAAAAGTAAACGCTCAACGTACATGATCATAAGGACATGTGAGGATATTACTATTTTTTATACGTATTTTAAGGATGACATATCACAATTTTTACTGCTTTTGTGTTTGTCGTGTCGTCGATGTGTGCGCTGAAATTGCCCCTGTNTTAACAAGGTTATTTTTCTTATAAATATTTTATAATAATTACTTCATTTTGTAAACACGGGTAATAATAAGTTTTTTAAAATGTATGTTGTACAATATATAATTTTCAACATTTTCCTTTCTGTGTGTGCACCATCAAAGGTTAGTTTTTACAGCAGCACCGCCTCTGGGAAAGGGTTGCTCCATCATATTATGCAATTATTAGCAATAAATATATTTACAATAAATGTTATACAACTTAACGTTAAAATGTATTTTGGGAATAATAGAAGGGACAAGGCGGATAACATAAAAACGATTGATAGTCTTCATTGAAGTAGTTGCACCATAATTTTTAAAAAGAATTTAAACAAAACTAAAAAATATATTCAAGTCATCTCAACGTGAGGAGATTCTCAAACGTGCCCCATACATTATACTGTGACTGGCTGGCTACAATATATGTAATTTAATGCAAAAAGATGAATTTCCCATAAATAGGAAGAAATGTGTTGCAAATTGCAAATTTAGTAGCTGGGCTGAGCTTATAATTCACTTAAAAGTCTGCTGCTAGTAATAATATAATTATCTAATAATAAATTTGTTTTTCCTGAAAGCTTCCCATCATTTTCCCACTTGATAATAAGTCACATAGAAAACAGGTAACAAATTTTATATTATTTTCTCTTAAGATTTACAAGTGATTAAGTATAGTATAAATTCTCCAAAAGTTTCTCCAAGATAAATACAGCTACAAATAAGGTTCCTGTGCTTTGGCCGTGGTGACCGCAACTTTTTTGCATCTTATAAATTAATCCAACCAAACTTCTCTTACCTGCATGCATACTTTTCTGTCTCTATCTCTCTAAGAAACTTGCATACATAATTTTTCTTACATTCACCACCTGCACATGCACATGTAGGTATGTATAATAATATATTATCATCACTTCCTCTATTCTGCCATGTCATGCCACCTTTACCATCATCCACCCACGACGACGATACGCGACCCAACAAGCAATATGGGCAGGGCACACACACATCAGCAGTAGAAATGAAGGCTTTTTTTATACATGTCATAATATGCAGCAAGCTTCTGTATAAGGCGAATGGCACCATTATTCTTGATGATTGCAAAACTAGTCATCATAAGTCATCATTACATCTTATTTGTTTACTTAAATGTTGCACTACAAACCGTACGTTAACCCAACCCTACATTACCAATATAACAAACCTACTACTACAATGAATATCATCATCCTGTTTATTATACTTTACTTACTTGCTCTTTGCACACGAATTACCAACTTTTGTTTACAACAACAGCAGTAGAGAGAGATACATATTATATTTCTAAATATTTATATATCTCCCTTTATTCATCATCATCTGTTTGCTCATTGTGCAAGCAAAGGTACTTTTTTGATATGGTCAAACTTTTATTCTTTTATACTCATCCCCGAAAAAAAAGCATGATATTTTCCCCCATTATTTCTCTTGCCCAACCTCGCATTTTCTTTATTTTTTGTCAGTCGGCCAACAACAAAACAAAAACTCTTTTTTTTCTCTCTCTCTTTTGTGAAGATTAAGCTTTTTTGTTTTTCCTTTCTCTTCTCTTCCGCATGATTTTTTTTTCTCTCTTTTGTTTCACAACCAGGTAAAGTGAAAGTTTTCCTACTGGCGAAAAGAGAAAAGAAATGAAAAGAGAGAAAATGCGGAAGTTTTTTCTCTTTTTTTTCGTGTAAACACAGTAGTAAAAGTCGACACATATTTTTTTTGTGCCTACCCATTTTTTTCGTGAGGCGCGTGGCTACAGGCAATCTAAAGTCTATCTAGCATTTTTCTTTTTTAATCTTTTTTTTTCTAGTTGTATCTCGACTTTTACATAATTTTTTTTTGTTTTGTGTCGACGAGTAAGTAGTATAGTAGTAGTAGTAGTAGTAGTAAAAAAATAAAATCATCAGCATTTTTTTCTGGCTTGGCCCCTAGCATGTTCTCCATTTATTATTTCTTGAAGGAAAATTTGTTTGTGCTTTTTAACGTCAAATTCATTAGAAAGCTTAGTAGGTACGTATACTTTGCTAGAGGCTTTAGCAATAACAACAGGAGAAAAAAGAAAAAAGTTTTTTGTGCTGTGTATGTAGAAGACAGGCAGTTTGCATTTAATTAAATTGGCTCTTTTTTTAGTAGAAAAGTGTAATATGCAATTTCTCATGTTTTCTTTAATATAAATAATGGCAGAGTAGTGTATACCTAAAAATGTAGTAAATATGTATGATTACTTGATTATGATGATGATATATGAATGATAGTGCGTAGTAAAAAATACTAAATCTCTGAACTGGACTTGTGAAAAAGTTATTTTTTTGTTCGGTGCAATAAATTATCATATATATTTTTCTCTCTCCGTCTCTCATCCGGTCTCTGTAGATTTATAGTCGTAAAAAAGGCAGAGATGGAAAGAGTGAGTGAATATGAGAGAGAGAGAGAGCAAAGTTAAGTGATTAAAAAAGAAGGCAGGTATGGTAAGTGCTTTGCGTGAATGGAACTAATGTTTTGTGCGCTCTTCTGCTTGAAAAATATACCTAAATTAGTTTTTGTTTTTTGGTAGTAGTAGTAGTATAATAAGTAGAATACTATATTTTTTATAAGAATGTGTCTATCTATAATGATGTACTTATCAGGAGTGCCTTAAAGTTATGACGGTATTTATGACAGTTATTTTTTTAAAGCATTGTTTGTAACAAATCTCTGTACAAAAAAGGGATTCTTTTTTTCTCGCTTGGAAAAGGGTTGATGAGATCATTCGTTTCTTTGTGGTATTAAAACAAAAGAAAAAGAGAAAAATCATGATGACAACTTAGAACTCCGTGTCCACAGTGTTTTCTGATTCGTCCAAAGCGGTCAACTTGAGATCAGAAACCATTTGGGGTGGACTGGTAACTGGTCTTCGGGGCCATACCATAACATTCCTGAGAGTGTCCCCGGCCTTCTCCAGTTTGTCCAAAGCCTTCCATGCCTCCCACATATTCTGCTCGATCCACTCGAGAATCGTCTCGCTGGGAAATATGGGCTTGAGAGAGTTTACTACCGAGTTTGCCAGGATGACAAGATGTCTCTGCATTCTTGGCACTTGCGAAAAGACAACCTCATCAACTCTCAACGGGAGAGAATAGTTATGTCGAATGTTGTACTCGGTGACCCAGCCCCGCTTCCTTTTAATTTTTGCATCAAGCTCCCAGATATCGTCCAGAAGGCTTCTTACACGGAATACTGTACGGAAAAAGGCAACTCCGGGAAAGTTACAACGGGTGGCAAAACCCAGATCTCCGTCAGAGTCTCTTAGCATCTTGTCTATTCTCGTGTGATGGTTGGGGCAACTTAATACCTCCTCAAATATCTTTGACATGATTTCCCCTTTGTCGTACACTTCAGGTTGGGTAACTACCTCTCTCGCATGTAATCGTTGATCACGTCCTTGCATGAGAATACGGGGATGGGGAATACTCCGGAATTTTCGGGACACGGATCTTCGGAAAACTTTGGGAGCTTGTGGCTCGTCCGTTGTATATGCTTCTGCATCACCACCGGACGACGACGAAGAACCTGCTGACGCAGGATTTGGTTCTACCAGCACAGCACTATCCCCAGTGTTGGATGATGTAAAGGAAATGTCAGTGTTCTCATCTGGTGTCAACGAGGAGGACGATGACTGCTGCTGTGACGGAGTTGTTGCTGTACTTGTGCTGGTTACACTGTCAAGAGGATGTTTCGGCACAAACAATCTGTTTTTTATGGAAGCACTCGAGCTGCCTGGAGTTGACAGCACAAGTGAAGAGTACACCATGGAGGGAACGGCTGCCGGTAACAGTTCACACAAAACAGAAAAGTGGTCGTATCTCATCCACCCTGTGAGAACCTAATGGAAAATGTCACGAGAAAAAATGTTATTGTCAGTCCCACACACTTTTCTCTCTTCTGTTCCCAAAATGTTACACAACATGTTTTGTTTTTTTTTTCTATTTATTTGCAAACTTACCAAACCCCCCACTCCCTTACTCCATTTTGGCGATTCTCGCGTGATAACATCAACCCATCTCTGGACATTGTCTGCGTGCCTGCTTGCCGGTGGAATGGGCAGTCCCGAGTCATTTAGCTTTCGAATGGGAATGCTCCGAAGCATATCATCCCAAATTATAGGGATTCTTCCTTTGGAACGCACGTAAGAGGCGACGTCAATCACATGCTTGAGAAACAGCTCATCCCGGAAATCAGAGGCTGCCGTGCACAGAGAGCAGGAGCGTAAATTGAACACCTCGTCACATCCAATATGGATCATCTTGCTATTTTTGTGCATGTCCAGAATCTAATGAACATTATCATCAACAACAAGTTTTCCGCAAAATTAATTTTCTTTTCTGCCAAATTGCTTCTCTTTTTCTCTAATCCCATTTGCTCACATGATCATACTTTTGGTTCGCTCTCTCTCTCTCTGTCTTTGTTTACCAACCTGATCAATCATTTGCTGAACCAACACGAGAGTTCCACTTTTTGAAGGGCAAAACGACTGAGGATCTCCTTCCAACTCTCTCAAATGCTTGAACTGCTCCATTTTGAGCACATACTCGACATGTCCAAATGTTTGCACCAAAGGAATCACCTCAAATCCTAGCGTTCTTTCGGCAAACGCAATAATTTCCTCGGCTTCCTCTTGACTGTATCCTCCCTGAGCGAGGGATAAATTGGCTAGATGACCTTGCCAGGGGAAAGTATCTTCCCACTCTAAAAGCAACCCATTAATTCCCGACCGTTTCGCTAGTCTTAAAACCTAGAGAAAAAAATGTACAATGCCGATATATAAAAAGGAGTATAGATCAAAAGATGATGAAGAAGAAAAAGCTTTTTACAAAAATCATGCTTTATCACTCCAACTCACGTCCTTGATATAACTCATTTTCGGAGGTGCTCCTTTTAAATCCAGATGAATGAGCCGACTGTCAATAATTTGAGAGAAATTTGATCTCTGCTCCAGCTCGCTCAAGCTGAGATGATGCCTCTCGAAAGGATGATGAGATTGGTGGCGAATCCTCTCCAGATTGCTGCTGCTGTCAGAATTGCTATCCAATTCATTGTTACTTTGCATAAGTGGGTCGCCTGGATGAAGCTCCCCGCGATGATCTTGATGATGACCTTCAATGTAGTCGAGAAGAAGAGGATCGTCCTCATCGTGATGCTGAAGTTGTGGCGGCTGATGTCCATTACTGCCGTAATAGTGCCTTCCCACCTCTTCCACTCTACCAGTTCCAGACGCAAATCTGCCCCGGACTGGTCTCGGTCCCATTACGTATTGAGCATTTTTGTTGATTCCTCCATCGTATAAATCCATAGCGAACATAACGATCACTATTGCTCCCGCCACCATCACTTATAAAACTAACGGAGGGTGACGGTGGAGTGCTCTTGGAACCGTCTGGATAGTAGAAGAACAAGGACGAGATGAGCACCGTGATGAAGGAGAAGAGGAAGCAAAACGTGAAAAAGAGTCGGGGACGCTGACTTTTCGTACACATGCAAAGCTCCGGCATCTTGACAGCGATGATGTTGACGCTGATAATTACGATGACAAAAAAATAATTATTATTTAACTGTTTTTCCTTGTATTATTATTTTTTTACATTTAAACTTAATTACTTGACACCAATTATTACTTTTTCACACACACACAAAGCTCACTTTTTTATGTCTACTTATATTTAATACTATTCCTTTTTCTCAGGAGAACCTTTCAGTTCACAACCTCACGTGCTACTGATGATAATAAAAAAGATTTTGAAAAAATTCTAATCCGTAATCACCACAAATTATGTCAGGTATAAGTTAATAATTCAAATCGGATTCGTGATGATGAAAGTCTCTCCGGTGAATTTTCTCAGCAAAGAGAGTCAGATGCAGTTAGCTTTAAAAAATCTACTACAAATATCTAATACGATTATGCACCTTTATTATTAAAATGTAAAAGTAATAGAGGTAAACAAGTAGATAGAGGAGACATTCGGATAAAATACTGTGCCAGAATACTTTGTTATGAAGTTACTTTATCTCCTAGACGTTTGAAAATAATTATGTCAGGTATAAGTTAATAATTCAAATCGGATTCGTGATGATGAAAGTCTCTCCGGTGAATTTTCTCAACAAAGAGAGTCGTATGCAGTTAGTTTTAAAAAATCTACTACAAATATCTAATACGATTATGCACCTTTATTATTAAAATGTAAAAGTACTCTCAACTTATTTAATAACATGATGTTTAACAGGACTTTATTTTATCAATTAGCGTATTTTTCTTTTCAACTTTTTTACGACTCCTCTCCTCTGAGATACCAATCAGCTTACATATAATATGTACGTGCTGATGATGATGATGATATCATTGTTTAAAATCTTAAGACTTACTGCACACAACTAACAACAGCTTTTTGAAACGTGTAAAATGCCAAGAGAGTACAAAGATAAGAAGTGTGATATGTCGGTCGGTACTATTCTAGCGGTGGTGTCTGTCTTCGTAAAAACTAAAATAATGCTTGGTTGGGAGTACTTTTGTCTTCTTCTTGCAACAATCGATTATATTATTATGAATGAATATTTTTTTAAAAATTTTAAACAATGAATAGACAGTATGCAAGTATGAAGTAGGTACGCTTCGGTTGATGAAGCTGCTGTTTCAAAAGTTTACTTGTGCGAAAACGCATAAAGGCATTATCAATCGACGAAACCAAAGTTTACTTAACCTTATGCCTTACATTTCGCTATTTACTTTTTTATTATTAATCTATCCACCTCCTTTGCTCTTCAGCAGACAGAGTCTGTTCAACGAGTACGGCACGCTAATTACAGTGGTGACTGAGTGAGTAGTACAAGAATTATTGAAAAATGATGACGATGATGATAATACCTTCATCTCATCATGTATCATCATTATCATTATTATGATTCAACTAAACCAACTATCATTTTTATATTTTGTTGAAATTCTCCACTCCCGTTTTTTAAACTTTAGCTCAGCTCATAAACCTCCTCTCATGTTGCACCCATCAAAGGCTCTTCCCGTAATAGCAATAAAAAATGAGTTTAGCTATCAAAGTTTTCAATCACTTTTTAAACTTTGCGTTCTTTTTTTTCTTTTAGGTACACACAGTAATAGTTTAACTATTTAGGTAGGTATGTAATAATAATAATATGTTATTTGACAACACAGATATTTTTTTTCAAATGACCCAGAATACAAGATTTTTCTTTTCCCGTGTTACTGGCACACGGCTACGCACAAGTAATAAAACTCTTTTAAATAATTAATAATTAAAGTCAACCTTTTAGCAGGTAGTGTATGGCGTCTCGAGGTAAAAACTCACACGACTTTTTATTCTTTTTTAATTGTTTGCTCCTTTAAACGATGCCTGCCTGCACGCTTTACTGTTGCATGCAAAAAGAACCTTGGGCCCTTCTGGCTGTATATACTGCGTGCTATATGATGGAGGTTGTCGCTGAAGGGATTTTTTAGATGCAAAAAGGCAAAAAATACTATTAATGAAATAAAATGGAAACTGATTGAAATGAGTAAAAATGTGTGCGTAATTTTTTGCGTTTAGAAAATATGCTGTGATATCTTACTATGTTTGTCATATGACATATATGCGTTATGCGTTATATGCGCTTCAACTGCCAATGCATATCTATTGTCGCAGCAAAAGGAATTTTTATACTTTCTTAAAAATAATGGCAACAGATTTTTTTGCTTGAAATATTTGCTGCCACTTTACAATCGACCACACGAAGAAGAAGAAAAAGAGACCACGCCAAAATGTACAACCTTTAAACTGCGATTATTATTATTATGATTATGATTATTTTTACAAAGCATTTAATTTTACTTGTATATTGAACAGCCTTGTAGAAGTAAACAGGCTTTTCCTTTTCCTTCAGCTCAGCAACAGTCAATCATCAGTATCTTGAATCAGTGCGCCACAATCAGCATTGCCATTGCAAATAATAACGTATTTTTATATTCTTTCTAAGCTGCTGGCTCTGCGTCGTCGCTGTCAGTCCGTTGAACGCTGCTGCGAGGATGTCGATGTCGATGATAATAATAATGGCCGTAACAAAAATGAAGAAATCCTTACGCTGATCAAATTGAATGACTTTGGCAGGCACTGCGTAGCACAGGCAGAAAAAAAGTCACCACAGTCACAATCGCAAAAAGCACCCCTTCAATTCTTCCCTCTATTATGCAAATATCCTTTGTACAGCGCTACACTATAAAAGCGTAGTAAAAATATCTCAATGATAAATACTATATATTATATTACTATTATTGATTGTACTGCAGCAGTGTTGGATATTGTGGTGGTGGTGGTGGTGGTAGCAATAACCGCAATTTGTCTTTATAATAGTCATTTTAGCTCATAGTAGCGGCATCAGAAGAAGAATAGCACCACGAAAGAAACTGCACTTTTTTGCATGCGCTTTCAATTTTTTTTTCGCGAGCAGCAGCAGCAACAGCAGCGGCTACACCGGCAATGCAATGCAAAGTCAAACCAAAAATATCTACGCAAGACTTAATGGATGCTTGGCTGCTGAGGCTGATGGGCAGATTTGTAGAAAAAAAATAAGTTACGAATCTTCTCAGTTCGATTTCGTTCTTGCTTCTCTGAGATTATTATCTTGACTATAATAATGATGATGATAACGATTAGAAGGACTGATAATGTTGATAAGTTTTATTTTTCGTCCTTCTATTATCACTTTCAGTCAGGTTGTAGTAGGTAAGTAGTCAAACCGCATCAGTCTCTCTTTTTTTAGTTGGTTGCTGCCGTCGTCTATGTGCCTTTCTAATTTTCGATTTTAACGTCAAACTCAAGTTGTATCAACAATGTGGATGATGATGACCACGTTGGCAATAATAATAATCATGCAAAAATGTTTTTGGTTATTATTATTATTCTTGAAAAACCGGTGAAAATACAAACAAACACTGTTTTCTATTTTATGACTTGACTATCATCTTAATGATAGTCATTTTAAGAGCAAAGTCGCCACACAAATTTCTTGTTTTCTTTTGAAAAAAAATTATTGTTATTCGTCACTATTACACTTGTCAGACAAACAAACTACACTGATAGTTAAATATTGCTGTATATGATTTGGTCACATAATAATAAAAGTGGAAACGTGATGATGGGAAGATAATGATGATGATGATGAAAACGGAATAATTTTGGAATGGAAGTTTAAGTTGTATTTATGAATTATTGTTACAAATAGTTTTATTTGTAAAATTGCA
>JAHZMT010002233.1:0-17363 GCA_027743785.1 Sinhomidia bicolor
TGGTATGCTAGCTGTGCTTACTTACATTCACTGATTGAATGGATGAGTTGAGCTGAAAAAAATGATAATAATGAAAAGCCTGCATTATTTTTTCCCTTCAAAATGAAAATGAAATGCAAGTTACAAGTTACATGATGTTGTTCACTGACTTGTAATATAATTGCACTGCTGCAGCAGACCCAGCAGAAGATAATGAAATATGTTTATTATATTATTGCAGAGCTACAAAACTAAAATTGAGCAGCAAACACTAAAATTGGGTACACAATGAAACGTCATACACATACATAGTATAAGTCAACCATCACAATCAAAACCATAATAAATAGTAATATTTTTAACAAGATAACATTTTGTCATCATGGTCGTCATCAGTCATCAGCAGCATGAGGATTGAGCATAGGATAATAGTAATAGTAGTATATAGACACATAAATAGGAGATTATTTTGAGTGAACTACATTTTTTTTCTGTTGTGGCTAAAAAATTTATTGCTGACTTGTCGTTCATTTCTCTTGCTGCTGCTGCTGAGAAAAACATAAAATAAAAGCGTATGGCATGCCACAATAGTCGCAATTTGCAATACTTACAACATATCTCTCTCTGTGGCTCTTCGTCTTCCTTCTCATTAAATATCTATCTACTATACTATCATCATTGACTGCTGCTGCAAATAGTAGAACGTATGTACATGAAGATGATCATCATCAAAACAGTTATTATAATGGCTGTTACGTTATACTATCTGCTTTGTACTTTTATATAACTTAAACTAAACCACTGCCTGCCACCACTACCACCACCAGCACTACCGCAGCAGCAGTCGCAAAAGTTATATCTTTTGATAATTCAACGACAACCATGTACTTTGGCTCTTCAGCTACTATATATGCTGCTGCTGTGCACTAATCAAATAAACTTCTTTTTTCATTTCTATCAACGTCTATCTAGAAAAAATGTAGTACTGTCATATCAAACTACGGCAAAACATTAGTACGTACATTGTGAGCTTTTGTTTGCGTACACTACTGTACGACAGCAGAATATCATAATCTTTCATGCCTTTTGCTATTATCGTCATCGTCAAAAATGATATTTATTTATTTATTTTTGCTATTATCCAACCGGCAAAACAACTGTCTAGGTATACGGTGTGTAGGCACTTTACTTTTACACGCCATATATTATGTCACTATCATCGTTTTCGTATTATCATGCATTTTATTTCCGGCAACAACAATGTTTGCCATTATTGCCTTGTGCTATCATCCTCATGAAGCTTTCATGTCTTGTGTCACTTTTTCTTTGCAACCAACAGAGAGGGAGAGAGAGAGAGAAATATTAAAAAAGCAATATAAAATGAAGAAATATTTATTTATTAGAAAACGGAAAAGTACAAGATAGCATGGTAGGGCGTGTGTTTGTGTGTCTGAGCACGCCACGCAAATAGGATAAAAACGGAGTAAAAAATTAGGTGATCGGCTACCGGCAGGCAGCTTACTTTATTTTATTCTCAAGAAGAACATTGACAACCGGCAGAAAAGGCTGAAATAGTTTTTATAATTGTTTATCAAACTGTCGTGCAAAACTTTTTGTGAAGATTTTGAGCACACTCTATTGAAGAACAGTTTTTACATGGAAATAAATATGCAGATGAGAGGGAAAATCTTTTGCAAATTTATGTCATAAGGGTCTGACCTTCTTTTTTGTTTTATAAAATTAAAACTTTATCATCATCTCAGCAAAACTTGTAAAAACAAAGTTGTACAGAAGAAGTATATAAAATGCATAAACATTTTTTTTTCGCTGACGATCGATGATGATGAGCCCGCAGTTTTTCCCTTGTATTCCTGTACATTTTCAATGAAAAAGCCATTTAAATTCCAAACTAAACTATTCTTCCCAAAAATTAAAACTTTATCATCATCTCAGCAAAACGTGTAAAAACAAAGTTGTACAGAAGAAGTATATAAAATGCATAAACATTTTTTTTCGCTGACGATCGATGATGATGAGCCCGCAGTTTTTTCCCTTGTATTCCTGTACATTTTCAATGAAAAAGCCATTTAAATTCCAAACTAAACTATTCTTCCCCTCAATTTACATATTTTCCATTAAACTTTGCAGTCAACTCATTTAGCTTGTTCTTCCTGAGAGTAGTGGAACTCGCTCAAGAGTAAATTTAAAAAGATGTGATGTATGCATGCATTACTTACATCTCATCTCTCAGCAATTCCGGCTTTTCCAATTAAATTTAATCTCGCTCTTGAGAAACTTTGCTGTTATTTTCATACAGACAAACGAGTGAGCCATCCTTCTGCTTACATACATGTTATCATCATTATATCATGAGTACAGGTTATACATATAATCTGCTGCTGCTGCTGCTGCTGTTGTTGTTGTTGTTGTAGTAAAAAATCCTTTTACATCTGTAGTACATCTCTGCTGCTGCAATAATAAAAATGGCAATGTGGAGTGGAGTAGTGGGGAACTCGTGTGTGGCCCTGAATGAAAATGCATAAAAATGCAATCGCAGCAGCAGTAACATCACTCAGCAGTAATAATATTATTTTATTTTTGCTTTTATAACAACGGCAGCAGCAGTGGTGCCGTCCTAGTAGTAAACATGAAAGGATTTTTTTTCTTTCATGCAGTTCAACCCAACCCTTATAAAACGTATAGGCTGTAACATTGAATTCACCTCAACAATTTTTAAAATACAGAAAAGGGTTCTTATGATCACTGATGCGATCATTTTTTTTCTTCTTCTGCATGCAAAAACGCAAAAAGGGATTATTCTCTCAAGTGAATTGAATTTTATTTGAAATTCAGCTGCAGACTATAAAGTAAAGTACATCAAAAACAGGATAGAATAGTAAATACATTGAAGTATTTGTGTGTGTGTGTGTACGGCTTCTTCTCTGATGATAGGGAAATGATCAACATTGTTTTTAACTTTTTGCAGTGTTTTTCTTCAAAAGCAAAGGCATACATGATGACGATGATGCCATGCCATTTATCTGCTCTGTATGCAAACTGCAACGTTTTACAGAGTCAGCAAAGTAGCTATATGCACGTGTGTGCAGAATGTTTAATTTAATCTATAAGCTTTGCAGAATTGTATACAGAAGAGAGAAGAGAGTAGGGCAGCAGTAGAAAAGGCAAAGCAGGCATGTGTAGAATGTAAGTCGTTGTATGCCCTAAATAAAAAAATCCCTATTGATGTATTCTATTTGATGATAGACAACTAACGTTTTTTTTGTATTTATAAGTAAAACTGGCATAAAAATATTTGCTGCTTCCGCTGCCATGCCGTTGATAGCAAACAGCATATAGTCTAGTATAGCAGCATGCCATAATGTTCATTTATTTTATCCCGTCATTCTATTCTTTTGTAAAAGCCTGCAAGTAAAAAAAAATCTTCCTACTTATTCATCATCACTACCACCACCACCATCATATAAAAGTATTTTCAGCATTGTCAGGATATTATAGCATAGCAGCAATGCATTTATTACACACATAATCCCGCTATTACATTTAATCATGCTTTGCAGAACAAACACGTAAACGGGGAACTAGGGAAATGCAGTAAAATAAAACAAATAATAATAATAATAGAATGTTGTCGCTACATGCTGTCATCATTATCATTGCAAGTGTGAACTGTGACAAAAAACGGAAATAAGCAAAAAAAGTATTACAAGCCGAGTAAATATTAGAATAAAGTCTATTTAGCGTTGAACAAATATGCAGCTAAATTTGTCTGCAATTAATTACCAAGTTGTAATGTGACATGCTTGCTATTATAATTATGGTAATGGTCGGTCGATGGTCTATTAGAGAGAAAAAAATTGGGCGACTGGCGACTCATGATGATGATGATGGTGGTCTTGGTGTGATGTTGAGTTGAGAAGGATAATGACACTAGTCCTAGTCGCTTGACAAAAATGGGAGTGACACCCGTACTATAATAGGTTGCTCAACTGCTCATGAGTACCTACACAGTATTTACAGTTTTTTATTCCTCTCGCAGAAAAGAAGCAAAAATTGGGTTTAGATCGCCGACATTTACGATGAGTTCCAAAGTTCAAAAATGCTATAATAACGTAACGTTATTATCACACATGTGCCTGCCTACCTCATTGCATTGCTCATTGAATTTTATTCTCGATTTTACTTGGCTCAACTCGAACATTTTTTTGGCCTGCGGTTTCAATTCTCTAGCAAGCAATGCATTGCACATATGTACATTTCAAAGTTTAATGATTTATTATGCTTTTTTCTAGAAAGGGAATAAGAGCAGAATAATCGTTACAATAATGTATTACGTTGCAAAAAATTTTGTTTTTCAAGTTTCCACAAAACGTTGCGGTTCGCTCCTCATCTTCTCAACTCTTTTTTAAAAAATATTTTACACAATTGGTCTTTCCCACTTTTGCGTCTTTTGACTGACTGAGTTAGTTACGGCGATGATGATGATGATAATGATGAGCAAAAAATCCGCTATAATACTATGAGTATATATATCTACTACCTACTGTAACAAATAACACGACGATTATCACAACTACCAGCAGCACCACTATAATATCATAGTTTAAAAACCATCCCCTTTCTTCCATATCGTCAATGTATTATGGGATTTTTACCGTTGACGGTATAAAAAATATTGTTACAAAAGCAGCAAGTAGTAGTGCTGCCGTTGATCATGATAATAATGATGATGACGGTGATGATAAGAACACCACTACCATCATCGTGGCAAAATAAACCCTTTTTTTAAAAAAAGTGTGATAGGTTATATGCTGCTATTTTAAAAGTGCACATCTTTGCTGTATTAAAAAAGGAAATAAAAAACATAAAAGGCAACAAGTTATAGAAGTGTCTTCTCTCTTGAGTGAGTGATTCTGATAAGCACAAAGTGACTTTGTCTTGTCATTGTTGAGCTACTACTTACCGTTTTGCTACTACTACTACTGACTCATGATAAGTCTTCTCAGTCACTCAACTAGCTATATATTTATATATAAATATATGTAGGCACATATTACATTTATTACACTGACTGCAAAGTTTTCTATTTAAAAAGAGTTAGTTTACTCATTCAACGAATGATGTTGAGAGTGATGATCATGTCATGAATGAATGCATACATGATTCATTTCTCGTCTCATTATATTGTTTCCTTTACAAAAACTTTATACTTACGTGCTTTATAATACCTACTTAACGTATGTAGTCGCAGATAAGTAGTGATAAGTTATAATGCACTTACATACCTACTTACATTCTTCTCGCTCACAACAATCGCATTACCATTATTATCGTCATTGCCGTTGTCGTCGTCGTCATCCTCATCATGGCTCTTTTTATAAGATGACAAGCACGAACCAAACATGAAAAAGAACCAAAGCAAAAGACTGTGAATGCTGTGAAGAAATGAACGAACGAAGAAACGAACGAGTTGAACAAAAAAAGGCAAAGACCGACTAGCTGCTTTGGCGTTGTTGCTGTTATTTTTTCTTGCTGACTTGTAATTACATTTATGTATATCTAGTAGTAGTCGAGTAGAAAGATGCTTAGCATTGCAAAAAATATATACACATGTACATACATACATACATTCTTTTTTACTTGATGCATTATTTTCTCGACAGAGAAGTTTAAAAAATAGAAATGAAAGAAGTAAAAAAAAGTTCAGGCATTATTGGAAAGAGAGAGAGAGAAAAAAAGAAGATGGCATTGTCATTCTTTTTTCGCTGTGTTGTGTAAATCGTAAAAAATATCTGAAGAGATGCGAAAAAACGAAAGGAAAAATATATATACATACCACTACATCAACAACAAGGCAACTCACTATATAAAAGAATAGATACAATCGTCATTTTTGCATAATGCCACAATACACATGCATCCATGCATATGCATTGGTAGGTAGGGATAGGATTATTTTATATTTTTCAAAAACAGACTTACTTGTTGACTATTTTTGCAAAGCCTGTTACTTTATTTACTTTCGAGCACGCATATTATATTGCATATATACACACGGTGTGTTATAAATTATTATAACTAACTTTCAACCAACAGTCATTACATTATTTATCCTTTTATTACCTGGCTGTGCATGCATCTAATACAGTTTGGCTGGCTGAATGTTGTTCTAACTTGAGGTTTGCTCTCACAGTCATATTGCAGTGCAGTGGTAGTGCTGTAGTAGTAGCAGCAGCTCCATTTACACAAATCATCATCTTTATTACTACCATTACCATTTACCACTTTACACCAAGTCGGCAAAAGGCAAGAAAGAGAAGAGAAGAGAGAGAGACACACAAGAAGGCATTTCAGCATAAAGCACACATATTATTATCTCGTGTTGTTGTGGTAGTTCATCATTGAGTTAGATTTCTTCAGAAGAGTGGAAGGAAAAAAACGTTACCAAGAAATGAATGAAGAAAGAAAAGTATTTTTTTGAATTGGGATGAAGAAATGAGAATGTGTATACACTTTTTTGAGGGATCTCATCATTATTATCATCATCACCATCAAGAAGAGGATGATGATGAGTACAGCTTGGCCTAGGAAGAAACATTATTCAGAACAAAAAAAATGTATCTTTTTCCTTGTGCGCTGCTGCTGCTGCACTACTACTCTCTACTTTTTATTCACTCAACGTAATTGAATTCAACATATACAACAGCTACTTATTTAGAGAGGAATGCATGCAGTCAGTACCGTAATTTTTTTTGTATTAAAAAAGTTAAAAAAGTAGTATAAGTGCAATGTTTTTATTGTGAAGAGGGAATACGGCGACATGTAATGTCAGTCGACTGACGACGGTGCTGTGCTGGCGATATATAGCTTGGCTTGACTGAGAATATTTTTCTTGTTGCCGATTTCTAAAATTGCAAAAAATGTACATATTTTGCAATTTTTTGAAAAAAAAATTGTTCACTCTTGAAGAAATGTGAAGGATGTAGTAGTATCATTGAGTGAGATTTAGATAATCAACATGTGCGCAAGCAGAATAATAGCCAGTGCTAATAGTTAATGATAAGCACAAGGATTTTTCCTTAAACACCCTTGAAAAATATTGTGCATGAGGAAAGAGAGAGAGAGAGAGAAATTGCTGTTAAAGTGCAATCGGTGCTGTGAAGTGCGAGGTTCTTCTGCTTGATTAACTGGCTTGATTATTTACTCAATTTATTTTTTTATTGTCATAAGAAGCTGTTTGGTAAATAAAAGGTGCACAATTATTTTTTAATGGAAGGCGTGTAGTGGCTTATTGCATTGCAAAAAATAAGTATTTTTGTGTACAAAGTATTCTCAAACGGAAACGTAAATATTTTCCTTAATTCTGAAAATGAAATGCGATTGAAACTGCTATTGTTCCTCTAAACACATCCGACATTGTACGAAATTCGTAGTGCAAGTTTGAGTACATCATCGGCTGGAAGGGAGGGAGGAAGAAGTTTATACTCGGGAGTTCGAGAGGGGCAACGTGAAGAGGGTCCATCTTCTTTACCCCCTACAGTGAATAGTTATTACAAGGATAATACTTATTCACCTTTCTCAACCCGCGGAGAATTATCCAGGTCGTTATCAACGGAAAATAATCATCATCCGTACAATCAATACGCTACCACATACGGTGGCAGTTACAGTGGAGGAAAGGGATTGCCTCCAAAAGGATCCTCCAGTTTATTCAGTGGCGGTGCAGCTAGTGGAACAGTGAAAAAGGTTGGTGGAGGTGGTGGAAGCCCATATCTTCCAAGAAAGTCGTTACTCACAAAGAAAAATAGTGATCCAGGTGGAGGTGCAAGTGAAGGTGCTGGCAGTGGAATATTTAGTGAAAGACTGGCACAATTTCAACGTAAAAGCAGTGTTGCTGATGAAGTGTCAGGTGCGACGGGATTTAAAAAATCACCTGGATTATTTAGCAGTAATATATTGGAGAAGCAACCAACATTATGCGGGGCTAGTGACAATCCAGTTTGCTCCTCGACAACTTCGCAGCACTTGACATCTGGTAACGTGATGCATCAGGTAAAAATAAACGCCTACAGATTATTTTATTAAAATAGTTTTTATGAATTTATAAGGCCAACTCACCCAAATTAATTGAAAATGGCATATTGAAAATTTGACTACACACACATGACACATCCTTTTCTCCTCTGTAGACCACAGCATATTTAATATAATTTAGTACAGACGGATGAATGAATGGGGCATGTCAACTTATTTGCCATTGACAGTGAATCTAAACCAAAATCATTGAAAAATCTATCTACATAAGTCTTATTTTTTGGCTTGTCGGATCATCCAACAAACGTTAAAATCGTGTATCGTAGGAAGTGAAATCTTAATTTTTGGCTCAGCTCTAACAAAAAATTTTGTTCGCCTCGCATAATTATCTCTCATTAAAGTTGATGTGATACTACACGAAAATTAAATTAAGACTTGGCTTATTTTGGCAAGTGAGCTTTTCGAAAATATTTTAGAACAGCAGCACAGAAAGTTCAACGTTTTTTTGTTGCAGATCTACATAAATAGAAAAAAGAAGGTGCGAGCAAACGAAAAAAGCAGCAAAAGAGACAAGGTGATATATTATAATGCTGTGCTGCTGCTGCGGTTATATTTCAAAAGATAAGTAGGCAGCAAGTGGGCGAAGAGAAATGACGACGATGGAACGATTTGAAATAAAGAAATTTATTTGCATATATTTTTTCAAATCTTTTTTCTCAGACGTCTGTAATGAAAGTTACGTGTTTTACGGTAAAATATTTAATTATGGTAGAACAGGTAAGTAGGCATGTATGGGATCAATACTAATACTTTATGCAAATAAAAAGCTTGTTTGACTACAAGAAAGAATGTTTTCCAAACCATAAAAATGTATTTTTGCTTGTCTGCCGAAAAATACGTAAATTTAAGTACGGTTTACCTGATACGAAGACGTAAAAAAGGTGAAAGAAGATGGCGTTGACGATGATAAATTGTGTAATTCTCGTCAAGTGTGCAAAAATGTCCGAGTAAGCTAGCTGACCACTCTACAAATTTGGTCAATCGATATCAACAAGAGGATGACTCATCACCACACGCTATATAGTTTGTTTGCTTGCCTCCTTTTCTGTCGCTTGTCACGTCAGAGAAAATAGAGCCTAAATTAGAAGAAAATCCCATAAATTTATTTTTGTACTCACGTAAAAGCAACAGCAACCCACATTTTTNTTGCCTCCTTTTCTGTCGCTTGTCACGTCAGAGAAAATAGAGCCTAAATTAGAAGAAAATCCCATAAATTTATTTTTGTACTCACGTAAAAGCAACAGCAACCCACATTTTTTAAAAAATAAAATAAATGCGCATTAGTTTTCCACGAAAAACCTGGTTTCGTACAGACGTCATTAAATATACCTTTAAAATTGCAATATGGAAAGGTAAAAAAAACTTTACAAAATAATCTCGGCTAATCACTTGCCTTGTATTTTTTGCCCAAATAAGTATTTCAATTCACATCTACTTTACCACGACCATCTAGCAATAAAACGTTATCAAATTTAGTTTTTTTATACATACTAGTACGTATGTAGTCTTCATTTCAAAATTAGGTGCCCGGATGGGAATTTCTTTTTTTGTGTGGAAATTCTTCTATTGATAAAAAAAACTTGCCATAACCTTTAAAATATTCACTACCCAGATACCTACATTAGTAGGATTAGTTATTTGCGTGATATGCAAAAAAAGCATACAATAATTTGATTTTATATTGTTGAATACGACAATGACTTTTCCAACCCCAGTTTTTTGTTTCGTTCGGCTGTGAACGCAAGCTGTCATTTCCTCTCCTATTTTTCTCTCTGTGTTTTTATTTTATTTCTTTCTTTCGATAAGGTTACTCAATAATAAAGTGGGATAATTGTAGGATATTACTTGTGGTGTGCCGATTAGATCTATCAAATAAAATACATATAATATATCTACATGTAGGTTTATGATGATGTCACATCATTTATCGTGACAAACAATCGCACACAAAAAAACTGCAATTATTTTATTATTTTGCAATCATAATGACATTTTCAGCCTTGTACACAAGCATTAGCAGCAGTACCATTATTTTGCTGGTGTCATCAGTGGCACTACCCCTCCTCCTTTTATTGCTAATTTTTCGTCTAATTCATGCACGGCAAGGATCAGGGACACGCTTGAGGGTATGGCATGGCGATATGTGATTATATGTGTGATAATTACAGGATGAGTTGTGACGATGGATAATTAAATATTTTTTTTTAGAATTCACACGATCAAGTAATATTATATGCTGTGTGTAGTGTGGGTACATATCAGGGTGACTTGTCAGAAGTTTGATAGATTGTCACAGTAATTAAACCATGGTTGATTAATCTATTGTCTTTTTATTTTATTTTTAGGGCGGCGGTCGAAGTGGAACAAGTGGTGTGTGCTCTCCTTCGCTGACACTAGACAGTGGTCGAGGTTCCAGTTCTGCGCCTTCCAGCCCTGCAAAGGAAATGAGTCCTGTACAAATGATGACTTCCGTAGTGGCTTCATCGGCAACTAATGCCGCCACTAGTGGAAATGGAGGATCCTCGTCTAATGGAACAGTGGGCAGTTCCACTTCAAATCAAAGTCACAATGCGTCTCCCGTTTTTGCAAGAAAGTTGTCCCGACCAATGGAGTACTTGCTAGGACAAGGCTTAACATCCAATGAAGTACCAGGAACTACGTCGTCTTCAGAACCTTTTATTGGTGTTGATCCCCACTATAGTAATGTGACCGGTTTGAGTAGTGGAAATTACGCGAGTTTTTGCAGTGGCAGTGAACCAATCAGTTTTGCAACAAGTGGGAGTAGTGGCAGCAGAAGTAGTGCTGCGCCAAGTCGCAATGTTGATAGTGGGAACGGCACTTCTTCCTCCATAATTTCCTCTTCGACGACAAACAACTTTAACAATAGTACTAATAATAATTTAAGCTGTGGAGGATTTCCGAACAGTGATTGTGAAATTTTACAAATTACTGAAGACTTTGATGACGTGGTTGTTGTGAACGATGAGGAGAATGTTGTTGCTCGAAAGGATAGTTTGGAGGAGGACGTTGAGGATGTTGATCATCATCATGGTCAGCTGATTGGGAGGAATCAACAAGTGTGTGGTGGTGATAAGAGTCAAGTACAACCTCAGTTTCTGGTTGGTGGTGATATTATGCAGTCGGATTTAAATGTGCCAAATGAAGTGTTTGGACCGCTGAGTCATGCGGAGATTTTAAATAGAAGAAATAATCTCGGAGGTGGATCCTCCAACAGCGCCAGTGCTTACAACAACAAGACTAACAACAATCTTTTAAACAATAGTCAACATTCTTCACCAGCCTCCTCATCGTCAGGAGGAATTGGAGGAAAACAAGGAAGTAATCATAACAGGCCAGGTATGAAAAAATGATTTAATTTTGTTTTTTTACTTCAAAACTAAATAGCTTCCGGTATTAGCAAAACACATAGCATTTAAAATGGATATATTTGCTGATGCCTTTTCATGTCTTTCTTTCACTCTAATAATTTTTTTCCTTATCTTTAAAAATTTCGCTTGGGTGCACATTCTTTCAAAATCGTGCCAATTAATAGATTAGTGTCGTATCTCTTTCGAAAACATATACCTAACTGCCAAATTGCGCAAACGACTAGAAATGAGACATATAAAAAGATTATTTATTTTCCTTAAACCTGTTGACTAGTGTTGACGCATTTTGCAATTTAATTTTATTAAAAACCTCATTAAAATATATATTTTAACAGTACTAGTGTCATCAGCATCTGCTGAGGGGTACGGGTACACCAACACCGCCAATAACAATAATCACGCACAAACTACCACCACTCCATCCGCACGAGCACGCTCTTCAAGTGGAGGTGAAGGAACTTCTGCAAGATCCACTCCATTATCCGCTCTCTACGGCACTCCACACTGGTGGCCTGACTCACCTCCTCCGGATCAATCTCATGAAAGAGAGATGGGGATAGCTGCTGCAGAAGAGCAGGAGGAGGATTTACAACACAGGGATGTTGGCTTCATTGTCAACTGCTGTCCTCCTCCTCCCCATTCTTCTGCTAACGCAAGTCCCTTCAAAAAACCATTTTTGCTCAATCACAACAACAGTTTAACCAACAGACTAAAAGGTAACCCAAATGGTAATTAATAAGTAATAAATAAATAATCACTCATTAAACAACGGTAGAGGGTGCTGCTGCTGCTACATAAGTCTGTCTGACAGTAATTAGTTTTAACAAAAAATAAATACATAAAGGTAACCTGAGCACGCCATGGTCATTATTCTTTTTAACGGATGATGATCTCAAAGCACCTACTTAATCCTTCGTCCGTATGATAGGATAATCCATTATAAACCGGTTACAAAAAACGACACAAGCCAACCCAGCATTATTCAGAAAACAATATATACGCTGATCTAGACCGTTTCATTGTTGTGCAATTTTGTTGAGTCAAGTGAATGCAATGAAAAAGGGTTAAAAATACATTTTACTTTGAAGCTTATTAAGTGAGAAAGGCGAGAGAATGAGGAGGGAGAGGGGAGGAGGATGCAATTTGCAACGCTGTTATTATTATTACATCTATCTCTAGTAGTCTGCTAGAGTACAGAGACTAGCTCAGTTATGTGGTAACTTTTAGCAGTTTACAAGGCTATCTTTTCATTCATTTAATCATAATATAATATTTTATTGTTGGTGTGAGCTTATTTACGAGTGGCAGAATTAGAACAGAAAGAAGCAGCGTAAAAACAATTGGGTTGTTTCGTCGACGAAGGGATTTACATTTTTTTTCTTTGCGCTGCTGCTGCGTTGTTGCGTTGCACTGTTGGCTTTCAGTCATGCACACTGTCTAACTAAACTGAAGTTAGTGAATGAATGAATGGATACGTAAAGTTTGGGTTACTCCCCTTTCAAATATTTTGTCCTCTTCATCGCACCGCACTGCTTAAATACTTTTGTCCCTAATAAGTGTATTGATTAAACTGAACACAAATTTTCAGAGATGACTTGGTACTACTGATAACTTGAAGATAAGTTTATTGTTGCGATAGACAGACAGGCAACCTTGAAACTTCAAATTGAAAAATAAATAATGGAAAGCTTCACAAACTTTTTTTGTCATTCAATCAGTTCACGTTTGTCTCTGTTTATGTGTCTCTCTAGCAAGAGACCTCACACAATATATATCCAACTTTTTTTGTAACAATAAATTTGATCAGGAAAAATTATTTACTTATTTAAAACACTTTTTTCTCTTTCGTTTATTACGTTCCAGTTTAATTGGACAATGTAATAATAATATAATAAGTTTAAATTGAATTGTGTAAATTGATGATCATACCATGTAGGAAAAAATATATAATAAAACAAATTCTTAAACGTGTCTATATGGATCATATTATATTTTATCGTAACAGATCATAATAATTTTTTTGTAATAAAAAACAGTTTAGTTTTTTTAATTCAGCTGATTAAAGTGTGCCGTTTTTGGTGTGGTGATGATGATGGTGGTGCCAAGTTGCGATGCGATCTTGCTGTTTTACAACTAGTACTATATAGCCATTTTTATAATACGCAACACGCTGTACTGCTGCTGTGTTCAGAAAAAATATTTAAAGTACTTTTTAATACATACTACCTACTTTGTACTTGGATTTTGATATGGCTATACGAACTATTATTACGACGGTTAAACAAGAAAAAAGTTATTTTGGTTAAAAAAAAATAATGTATTTGAACAGTGCACAATAACGTCTTTTGTTGTAAACCATGCAACATTTTTTTAGCATTTATTGTAGCACCCCCAAAAAAATCATAGTAAAGTCAACATCGCATCGTTGTTTTGCCTTGGAAGATTGAAAATAGCCATGATAATCATGTAACATAATATAATTTAATTATGATGTTCACGTGCTGTTATTATTAAATGTTTAATATTGGTAAGTATTAAAGTTATAGATCACAGTTTTATAATTTAATTGCATTAGTCACAACAACAGCACACACAAGCAGCACTCATGCTGAAACATAATAATAACAATTTGGAATACATAGTACACGCTTTGTCAGCCATAAATGCTAAAAAAATATTGAAAGGTACCTGGCATTAGTACAAGCACCTGCACATAAAAATAAACTTTGTTTTTCTTATACACGCTGTGTTCTTCACTGCGTAGCTCATATGATAATACATCATGTCACTTAAAGAATTTCATTATTATTGGATGACGCATCAAGTCCAAGTGACTACCTGTCATTCTGTCTCAACTATTGCCATTCAACGTGCCTACTAAGGAGAATTTTTTTGGCTTTGTAAAAATATTTATTTATGGTACAGGTGTACTTGTATTGTGCTATATGTTAGTTAAGGTCGAGACAAAGTAAATATTTTTTTTTTAAATAATGAATTGTTTTTGTTTTTTTCTCGCAGGAATATCCTCCATCACTGCATCATCAGCAGTAGATAATCATCATCCCGGGAAAGACTTGAGCTTGGACGGTAGCACGCACAGTCAACAAAGTTCTTCCACTCCGTGTACAACTCCTCCACCATCACAACAATACCCAACAGCATCCCTCCAGCAGCAGGAGGGATCAGTCTCTTCAACGAATACAATGGATAACGCGAGTACTATTGAAGTGAAAAAGTTTACTCCAATGGCGTTCACGATAACGCTTGGTGATAGCAACGAAGTGGCTAGTGAGGCAGCAGAAGCGAAAAAAGCGGCAATGGCAGAAAGACTGAGTAAATTTGCTCCCCGTCACAGACGAAACGCCAGTTTGACAAAAAGTGATGACGTAGCAGTGGCTGATCATCAACATGATACCAAAAGCAGCTCGTTGGGAAGAACACCACACCAACAAAGGCAGTCAAGCGTAACCGGTGGTAGTGACTCATCTGCAGTGAAATGCGCATCCTTACCCAAAAAGCTGTCGTCATCAGCAGCCAAGAAGCATCCCAGTGGTGGCAGCAACAACGACAGTGGACTCCGTAGCCTCAGTCCAGAAACGATCAGCAGCACGACATCATCCTCTTCCAGAAGATCTCGTCCGTTTATCAACGAAGCCACCAACGCTGCTTCCTCCAACAGCAACAAAAAGCCAAATTTTTTCAGTGACAATAACAGTAGCAGTGCTAGTAATAATAATAACTGTTCAATGGGTAGGAAATCCGGTGGGGGTAGTAATAATAATCAAAATAACAGGAGTAGTGCCAGTGGTCGTGGTGGAGCTGGAACTCCGCAAGCAAGAAGAAGCATAACTCCAAGTGAAGCTCTTCGAAGTAATTATAAGAATGGAGGGAATAACAGTAACAAGGCTGAAAATACTACTACCACCATTAAACTCAACGACTTATCAAAGAGCCCCACATCATCCTCTCCACAGCCTGCTGTAGTGCAACCCCCTCTGGACAAAGAGGATACTGCCAGCGAAGCAGGTACCTACACTGTGGAAAAGGAGACTCCGGAAGTGCAAAGTGCAAGGGAGAATATTGAACAAATATTCGGACTGAACGATGGAGAGGTGGAGGAGGATGAAGAGGAAGGAGAAATGGACAAGGAAAATAATATAACGGCAGCAGCGCTTGCAGCTGCTAATGGATCCTCCGCCAAAAAGTCATTTGGGAATGTTGTGGTTGTTGGTGGTGCGGAACCTGGAACAAGAGACTGGGTTCGTGAATGGGCTGAACTTGCCGCGCAGCAGCATCAGCAGAAAAAGCAAAACAACCGCCCAGAAATGCCGGATTCGCAGTATTTTCTTCGTGAGACTGAAACACTTGTGAGCGCCATTCAAGAGCGTGTCTCGAAGCACATGAAGTCATCAGTTGGGAGAGCGGCTAGTCTTGGAGGTGGAGTCCCAGCAGGTTCTGACGACTCTGACCAAGAAGACCATCCCCCCCATCACCAACGTCTTCATCATCATCAACACCTGTCTCCAGTCAAGTCACTGCCTCAAAGTCAACACAGCACACCAACAAACACGGCCAATGCTAAACGGAGACCACCTTCTCGAACCAGTCCTTTTCACCGAGAAAGCTCCGTCCTTTCAGATTCCGGGTATGCTATAGGCTATCAGTCGGATAGTTCTAATGAGGGCTCTTCTTCCAATCACCTCCATCACATTCCTCCTCCGCCCCCAACTGGGGGTATGGCTAGGGCTTCTGGTTCTGCTGACATTTCCAGTAGTACTCCCCAAAGCCAGCATTATAATAATCATGGCACAAACCTCCTAACCAACAAACACAAAATGAACAGGGCATTTAATAATAAGTAAGCTTACTACTTACTAAAAAAATCAAAATATCTAACCAAAAATACCAACTACAAACAACTCACATTAGAATACTCACAAAAATATTACTATACTACCGCACAGTAGTAATATAACAATGCATTGTTCATTTTTTAACCTTTTTTAATTTTCTACTTCGAAATGAAAAGAGCACCTTGTTACTCTATTTGTACTTTTTTATAATAATGCTTATGACCAAATAAGTCTAAAAGTTATTGTTCTAATTTTATTTTATTTTTATCTTTATTACTTATTCTTTCACCCATATGTACTTGCAGCATACGGAGAGGAGGAGGTCGAAATTTTGGATACGAGTCAACTGATTTGATGAATAATCATCAGAGCATGACCACTAGCACCGCCGCCATGTTGCCGTTAAATAATGCTCGTGGAGTTTCCCCCAGACCTGCCGTCTCAAATAGTCTGAGCAAATTTAATAATAATATTGGCAACAGCAGTGTTACCACTGCTGCTACAAATTCGAACAACTCGCCCAATTTCTCAAGAAATGACGGAGGTCGATTTAGTCTGAGAATGGCCAAGTCTAGAACGCCACCAGCACAGGTTAGAAAAACAATAATATTTATCTAATTTAATTTTTAAAGGGTGATTGCTTTAATTAAATAAATAAACGTTTTTTCTAGATGCCTCCACCTGCCCCAAGACAAAATACTTATTCGGGGGTTGGAGGATCAGGAGAAGCACATAATAATCATCATGGGCGCGGAATGATGAGCAATGGACACTCGGCACGATCCAGTGAAAGTAGAGAGCAATCTGTTGGTAGTAGTGCAGGGGGAGCTGGTGGCAGTAAAAAATATACTGCAAGTGGAAAAGTGTTGAACAGTTCTGGCACAGGGGGACTGGCCAGTAAAAATAAACCTGGTGGTAATAGAAGTAATTCCACATTGACTGCAAAAGAGGTAGAGTTGGCCAACTGGAAAAGGAGGAAAAATTATGACCCGATGAAGGCGGCTGCAGAAGGAAAAAATAAAAATGGAAG
>JAHZMT010002234.1:0-11334 GCA_027743785.1 Sinhomidia bicolor
ATGTATTTTTCTTAAGTAAACTACGCAGTACTTTTACCATCAGGATTTATACTATTTATTTCTTCCATAATATCTTGACTATTGACCTTTATTTTTGAACTATACAGCTTGTTCTCTTGCGTTTCTCAAATGTTATTTTGGGAAAATCTGATAAAGGTCGCTTGAAAAAGGAAATGGTGTTTTTTCGTACTAATTTTCATTCACTTTCCTCCATCCCGTCTCTGTACTGTATTCGTTTTGAATTTACTTTTCGTTTTCATAGTTCATGTTTATTCAGATAAAAAAGCCAACAAATTTGATGTGTTTTGTCGATATGTAATGTTTGCTTATTTTACTCCTTACTGGTCAGACCAGAAACCATTTTTGTTGTAGTAAAATATAAAGAGTAAATGTATAAAAGTGTAAAGACCCATTGTTTGTAAATAAATGAAATATTGTTTCCATCAAATATAAAAAAAATATTCAACACAAAGCTTTATATCTATAGATGCATGCATGTCACTTTATTCGTTAGTGGCTGCACTGCATACAATGTTCACCAAAAAAACTATGCAAAAAAAACTTTCCCTTTTGTTACGAGTGTAACGAGCTAGAATATAATAATAATATACCTAGTAATTATTATTATGAATTGTTGATGATATTTTTTTCTCGTGTAGTAATATTCAGTTGTTGTTTTTTTCAAACAATATGAACAAGTGTTTCCTGGAATTTTTTTTGTTTTATTTCCACATGTGCACACACACACAGCCGTGTAATGAGTACCGAGACTACAGGAACGAGCAGTGCAGAGCATTTAACGGGAAAGAGTATCGAAACAAGAGGTACACGTGGGAGGCCATTGAAGACCCGGACAATCCGTGCGCTCTCATTTGTCGTGCTGAGGGGACTGATATCATTGCCAAATTATCACCAAAACTTCGTGACGGCACCCGGTGTCGCTCTGGCTCACTGCACGTTTGTGTTGATGGCAGATGCGAGGTATGTGATTTCTTGCGTGACAAATTAGCAAAGTTTTTTTAAGAGCCCGTTTACTACAAAAGCTATTTCGCCAAAAAGTGAAAGTGAAGTATAAAAAAAGAAGGTGGAAAGAGACTGGGGAAAATTCACGAAGCACAAAGCTAGCTCACACACAACATGTGGATTTCCTGGTGATAAAAGCGTCATAAGCTTTGTAGTTTCTACTTGCTTAGAAATATAGCGATATAATAATAATAATAATAATAATAATAAGCAAACTTCTCTCTTTTGCAAAATTATCATCAGCATGGGCATTCACTCGCTTAAATGAAAGCAAAAAGGTTGGTGTTAAATGACTATCAAACAATCCGTGTCAAATGTTCTTTTTTTTCTCCTTCGACAACACAGGCTGTCGGGTGTGATCTCAAGTTGGGATCGCCAAAGAAGGTGGACGAGTGTGGGATTTGCGGGGGCGATGGCTCCAAATGTAATGGCCCAAAATGGTACGACTGGCAAACGCTGCCAACAGGCCCTTGCACTTTGAACTGTGGTGGAGGTAAAAATAATAATAATAAGAACAAGCATTTATTAATCTACCATGTTTACTGAAAGATTTCTATTAAAGATTTATTATGCCTTGTCACTTCAAAATATAATATTAATAATAATATCAATTAAACATAAATCATAACAAAGTATTATTAATATATTATTACGTTGTTGCTATTTTCTTTTAAGCATAATAGAAGTGACTCGGAGTATACTTGTTTTGATGTTTTCATTTTTATTGTATTTGCATTACATCAACTTTCTCATTGTCCGTCTGTTATATATTTATTAATATTTTTTTCCATGTTATGCTCCAGGTCAACAACCAGTGAAAGTTGTGTGCCGGAACAGTCTGACAAGTGAAGTGGTCGACCATTTCCTATGCAACTCGGCTTCCAAGCCACACCGAACTTCCCAGAGTTGCAATATTCATCCTTGCCAGCCCGAGTAAGTTTTATTTTTGCTGTATGAATGAAACGCTGTATAAAAATGAACATAAATTTGTTCAAGAAGGCTTTGTAGAAAAAACGAAGCCATGATGATGATCGCATCAAAAAATATGTATACAATCCTAATTGACTTATTCTTTTCGTATTATTGTATTTTTTCAACTAATCCTCCAACTTCCACAAGAAGTCCACCTTCTACGTTATTCATTGACAACAAACGTAACATTTTACTAATGTTACCTATATTGCATGATTACCTTTTTTTCTCTTTTGGGGGTTTCTGAATAAATGATGATGATTTTACCACCTTCTACGTTATTCATTGACAACAAACGTAACATTTTACTAATGTTACCTATATTGCATGATTACCTTTTTTTCTCTTTTGGGGGTTTCTGAATAAATGATGATTTTCATCAACCCTCCTGTAGTATATTTTTCATTTAGTATATTTGGCTAGAACGAATGAGGTTTCCTTCAAAAAAATTGTTATTTATTCAGACTTTCTATTTTTGTTTTTTTCGCTAACTCACTAATTGTGCGTTCGAAACCTTGTGAGCTTTATATTATTAGATCCCAGGGAGGTAGAGAAAACAAATGTTGATCGAACAGCCAGCAACTCTATAATAATTGTCTATAAAAATGGCATAAAACCGTTTTCATATAAATATAGAAAACTTGCTCGCTGCGTTGTTTGTTGCCTTGTGTTTTTTACCCTGCTGCTGCTGATCAAGAGAACAGTTAAATAGTAGTTTAGTTAGTTTTAGTTAGCAGCAGCAGCAGCAGGAAAATATCAGCTGCCTATTTACACAACTTTTCGTCTAGTTACTTGACTTGTGCATTATGTCGTTCCTGTTGTTGTTCTGTTGTGTTACGTACAAAAAAACTTTTGCAATGAAATAATAAAAAGTGATGCCGCTGCTGCAGAGCTACAGAGCTGCAGAGCTACATACTACTATTGTAACAGTACATTGTAAAGTGTACTACAACAGGCAGAACTAAAAGTAGCATTAATAGCCTTTCTTTTTCAAGTATGTTTCAGCATTACTATTAATAATATTATTATTGCCATATAATAGTACACGAGCATTGTTGCTGCTTAAGTAGTCACGTATTATGCATATGCACTTTGTTTCTATGAAAAGTATGTGTGTGTAGGTAACGCTGCAGCAGTCGTTACCTCATCAGATCACCTTCATCATAATCTCTCTCTCGCTACCTTTTTATATAAAACTTGGTGAAAATAGGGGAAGAAAACATGGCCGTATGAAAATATAATGCTATAATCAGAATGGTGCAAACTTTTTCTGAAGCTTTGCAGTATGTACATCTGCTGCTGTTTGTATACAAGAGGATATCATCATAATGAACAAAAATGTCAAAAATGCACGAAAAAAGTGCTCCTGTATTTTTAATCCTTGTAAAAACTAACTAAATTTTGCTTTCATATCACACACAAGCCATGTACAAGATAATAATAATTATTATAGTCAGTTGAGCAGATCCGCTAGTCAAAAAAAAAAAATATATATGAGCAAGTTTTTCCCGTCAAAAGATTTCATACACTTGCTTGCTTTTAACAAGTATTTATGATGACCCAGTTCTAAAGTTGGAGGAAATGAGTATAATGATAAAAAATATAACTTTTTTTGCCAGCACTACTGTGTGTACGAAACAACGGACATATTAATAGTTTTGAATGTTTCTTGTTACCTTCCTAAAACTTGATAATATGCTCAATCTACTGTACAAGGCTATTTTGATAAAAAACATAATAATCTGACGAACAATATATCTTCCGTTCTAGAGAACAAGAGTAGCAGTTAGTTAGTATTATAGGCATATGGATTATGGTGGTTATGGATAGCCTTGCTTATAATAGTAACTTTGGACAATGTGCTATGCAAATTAAAATATTTACCTAAAAAGGTTATGTTTATATTTTGTTGAAATATATAAAAATCCCTACACTTACTCCTTAATTTACGGAGTAAGTTTGGCAAAATAGGAATGTATATGTGCTTATTTAGTATTGTTGTTGTTGATGTCGTGGGATGGTTGGTGGTGGTCGGTGGTGGTAGTGGCGATGATGGTGTTATGTTTGTTGTTGATAATTATTATTATCGTAATAAAAATAATCACCGACTCTCTCTATATGTGTATATATATATAAAAGATGAAAGTTAAAAGCAGTGTTTTTTTTTCTTTTGTAACTTTACTCAAGGGAGCAAGAATTTGATAGGGCTTTAGCTAGGAAATTGATTAGGCAGCTTTTTGATGTTTTTAATTTTCATCGACCCGGATTTTATTGCATCACTATCGACTCTGGTTGAGGAGAATGCTTGATGAGAGCTACATATACGTAGCTCTAGAGGAAAAGTTTTCTTGTTTGAAAGTAAACCTGTGAACTTTGCTAATAATATAAAGAGGAGAGAAAAAAGTTTATTTACGCTGCTACCCCTCTCTCATTTTTAGGATCATCGCTTTTTGAGTTTTTATATATTGGTGTGTGTATGCGTATAAAAATATGTATGTATATTGCTTTAATAAAACTGGGTAAAATGAAGTGACAAAAAAAGAGTGAAAATGAATGAAAAAAATAACGTGCTCCACACTTTACGCGTCGTCACATGTTGACCGGATGAGTGGAACAGCAAAAATAAAATTAAAATAAACCTATATTCAAATTCAATATTTTGTAAATTTTTAGAGCTGCATTGTGCTGGAATAACTCATGCATATCTTTGTCTTTTCTATAAATAAATCAGGTGGCAGGCAAGCGTCTGGAGTGTGTGCTCTCTCACATGTGGCGGTGGTCTGAAAATTCGAAAAGTTTACTGTGCTCAGGAGAAAAATGGAACAAAGATTCAGGTAAGCAAGTAGAATCTATTCTAAAGCGTAACACATGCTATGTTACTTTACAAGTCCTTACTTTATATACTGCTTTGATTTGGGGCAATAAGAATCATTTGACAATGTTGAAGCGCAATCCAAGCGCAAATTTAACCTTGAATTCAATTATGTTCTGAATTGAGACCACAACACGCAACGATATTGTCAAAAAGCACGTTAATGAAACAATGCAGCTTGATGCAAAAAACGCAATAACTTGGCATATTCAAATAAAATGTGTTTGTTCATTTTTACGAAAATTCACAAATACAAGCTTAGCCTTATAGAATCCAATTAATTTTCCTTACATCTTGCGTATACGGTCCTATAAGCTGCACAAATTAAACAAATGAAAACCGCTGAAGTTACTCTAATTCGGCGGTCAAATTTAAAATTTAAAAACTTGGTTTTTATCAGTTTCTTAACGTTTCCACAAAATACATTATACTGTGAAATAATCGTACAATTTAATTATAAAATCGATAAATTCTATATATGCAGGAATTTTCAAGCATTCGATGATAACCAATTTTGTTATACCTAAACATTACTGGCTTTTCTAAATATTTCAACTGTGCTTTCCACATAATAGTATAATGTGTATCGTTACAATAACCTTTGTTACAATTAATTCATCCTCATAATTAACAAAGAGTAGAGAATTACATAATACACACTTGTGCAGATAGGTATATATATATATTCTCTAATAATATTCGAGAGCTTTTTTACAGCGATAGCTTTGACTCATAATATTACCGATTTCTCTACAACTTTCAAAGCAAAGAAAGTGTAGTAAACATCACTATATATAATTTTTTTAGCGACATCAGCATTCTTTTCCGACTCCACTTAAAAAAAATTTCTTCTGAACGGAAAAGTTTTCAATGTTGCCAACATGCTACTACTACTACTACTATTCTTGGTTATCATCTCAAAAAAAATTTCAGCTAACTACTTGAACTACACTACAACTACAACAACTTGTGCTCTGCTAATACTATCACACACAACAAGTCAGGTCGAGCAGCACAAACAAGTAGGCCATTAAATAGTTCATTCAAAAAAGGACATACATACATACCATACATATACTTGTGTATGTAGTAAACTAGTCAGAAGAAAACGACATGCTAAATGTTGTCGCTGTATTAATCAAATTCACTTTCTTTCTACATATAAATAAGCAACAGCAATAATAATAATACGGCCGATGGGATATTATGACAATTTTCAAGTGCTACACACTGATTCTACAAAAAGTAGGGGAAGAAAGAAGGAAAAGAAGAGAACAAATTTATGTACATCAGCAGCAGCACTAGATTCAGATTTTCCTTAAGTTGGGCTAAAAAAAAGTCCAAAAGTTTTTTTTTTGGTTGGAAGGAAAAGGGAACTATAAAAGGAGGAATGCGTAAAATGTGAAAATGTTTATGTGCTTTCACTTATCATTATTTTCACTTGGCTTTTAGTCCTTCTCGTTGAGTAGTAGTGGATGATGGTAATTTGGAGTGGGGTTTCCGGAAGATTGACGTGGTCAGCGTCTGGTCCTTCATAAGTTATATCCCCTATGTACGCGCATTGTAGTTTTAAATAACTGAGTTTATCGAAAGGGGCGTGTACAATGGTGATAGCATGTTATGCTTTATACTGATTTGAAAACTTTGCTGGAATCAAGAAGAGAAACTGTTGTTTTGAAATGAGCTTGCCTACTTTTCTCTCTCTCTTTCTCTCTTAACCACCAGCAGCAGCAGAAACAGCAGTCTTGCATAAAACAAGTTGATTAATACGCTCGTATTACATGTCACTACTAAACAGTGTATTGAGTTGACGAGAGTTCATCGAGAGAGAGAGAGAAAGAGAGAGAGAGAGGAAAAACAAACAGTATAAATAGTGTTGTTTATTGCCTGCTTATAAATACATACATATAAATATATTTATACAGGGGGCGTGTAATCTGAAAATGTGTAGACACACAAAAACCTCAACTTCAACAAACACACACATCTTTCTCTCTCTCTCTCTCTTTCTCGTCATTATTCACGTAACATGCATTAAGTTTAGCTAAAACACACACACACACACATTCCACCCAATAGACTTTAAATCTAAATTTATACTCAAAAACACACAACTCTCTGTTGCTTTTTCTCCGCTATGCTTGTGCAGTGGCAAGAAATAAAATGTTGATGATGACGTTATTTCCTTCTCGGTTTGTGGGGAAAATAGGCATGCATGTGGGTATAAACTGTGTGGTCTGCCGTTGCATGTACCTATCTACTAATTTACATCATCACTTTTTCCCAGAATCCTTGCAGGGGTACAAAATAATGTGTATACCGAGGTATGTGAAAGTGAAAGCAAGATGGCTTCATCTTTCAATTGCAAGGAAGTACACGTGGGTGGCCGTTCAAAAGGAAAAAATGTCATGTTGCTGAAATAGCAGTTGAGGATGGTGAGCGAACAAGCTTGCATGCCGGGGAAGTCACGGCATTTTTAAAAGTGTTACATAGTTGCGGACAGCATAGCAGTGGAAGGGCAAAGAAAATAAGTAAGAAAGACGGAGAAAGAGAGAGAGGGAGAGAGAAAAGGGAAAGTAGCAAGGAGAAGAAACAGAGAAAGAGAGAATGAAAGAGCATTATTATTATTACTACAAAATGAGTTGAAACTTGCAGACATAAATCTTGTTTCTGTTTACGCTGGCAGTTTTATCCTTGTTTGTACGCAGAAAGTTCAATGATGAAATGGAACAGAAGAGAAGAGAAGGGAGGAATGGGTTGAACTGAAAAAAAGAAGAAAATTTAGTTAGTGAAACAAGCAGAATAAATGCATGACTTAACTTCAGTTCGGAGTGGACTCGACTGAAAAGGCATAGAAGGACGACCAAATAGACGACCAAATTTTAATATTTTGAACGGACCATGAGAAAAAGCAAACCAAGTGAATAGAAAATACATGCTTGTTTTTTTCCTCCTTGAATTACTTTGTCTGGAGAGAAGACAACTTTATGGAAGTTGTGTACACCACACACAAGAATAGTACAAGGGAGAGAAAACGAACATAATATAAATAAAAGGCAACATAGGCAAAATTAGCTCACACAAGAAGAGTCAAGATAGATGCAAAATAATTTATGAGGGAGAGCTGTAAACAGGGTGATGTGATGGTAGGTTATTTTTTTGGGTGGTTGGTGGTGGCGGCGGTGGTGGTGATGCTGAGCAAAAAGTTAAATAAGCTAATAATGCAAACAACACTACTGCTGCCAGCACAGACAGCAGCAGCCAGAGAATATATAACACGGTCAATAAGAGACGACACTCGAAAAGGCTTATGGAAAGAAAGAAGAAGAAACGATGCATAACTGTATAATAGACTAGATAGGTATTTTATATTTACACAAGGCTTTAGAATAGCTAATAAATACAGAGCACATAATAATATAAATAAATAGAATTACTGACTTTATATTGTAATATCTATTGTTTTTTTTCAAAAAATATTATATTTAAGGGAGACCATAATATTCTTACGACAAAAAGAAGCTGCTTGCTTGCTCTATATCTCCAGCGAAGAAAATCTCAGCTGCAAAATTATTTATTGAGACAGCCAACCAGACAGAGTGTCATATGCCTAATTTGTCACAAAAAAAGTGGATTTGACTACGTTCGTCTTTGTTTGAGCGCGCGGGGAGAGGAGGAGAAAAGGACTGATGCAGTATGTCAGCCACTTACAAGAAGAAGAAAAGGTCTATGTCTTTTCTTGAACTTCATTAGTTTGCAGACGTGCTAAGCTGACTGGTGTAGTAGTGGAAGATAAGCATACACACAGAAAAAGAATATTAATAAAACATCTCTTTTTTTAACAAGAACAAAACTAACGGTTCACTTTTAGTCAGGTTATATATATGTACAGAGTTTTTGTGCTTGAGACAAACTACAAATATTCAACTTTCCGCATCATCGATAGGTATTCTAAACATTAAAGTTGTTCTCTCTTTCTCTCCTCTACTCCTTTTTCCTTCACGTCACTTTGAGGAAAGCAGTTGAGTTGACATTTTAATTATTATTACGGTTAGCCCAGCTAACCATTACTGCACTCCATCATCATCATTATCATCATCGTAAGTGCTATACTGCTACTGTGTATTTCTTTTAAACAAAGGCCACGTATTTAAACTACATGAAAAATAGGACTCGCTTCTTCGTCTTCTTGACTAGTACCCAAAATAGAATAATATGTGCTGTAGTTGTAAAGTTTTCCGATCGATAGGCTTTGACCTTTACTTACGTTTCCATTTTATAATGAAATATTATATAGTGCGCTCACTTGCATTAGAATTACTCCACTCGGTTGTGTATAAATGCAGTTAGGAGTCTTCTTGAATGAAAATTTCCAAAAAAATTAATGAACCGTGCGGTACGTACGTATATACCTCCTTTCCAAACTTTTTCTCCTGTTAGCACAACTGCGGTGGTGGCGGCAGCGGCAATCTCGTTGCTGCTGTACGTACATATGTACACCAGAGAGAGCGACAGAGAGCCATGCATGTAGTACACAACACAGGAGGACTACTAAAAATGAGTTATTTTGTAGTCCATAAAACGTGCTGGAATCACAAACTTGCGTGATTTGTACTTGTGCAAGTAATAAGAAAAGATGTTGAGGTTTATTTTTTTATTTTTGCTTTAGGCTTGAATTGTACTTGGTTGATCGATAACTTTTTTTTTAGCTGTGTGCACTTTATACATTTTTAATGCCTTTTTCTACCTCCTTCAAATAAACCACACGACACGTCCGCAAGTCCTGCTACAAATTTCAATGAGTTTTTTTATTCAACAATGTTGAGTGGAATGATAAATGAATTTTCAGCGAGCGGCAGTAGTAGTACTTGCATGTCGTGATATACAAGAAAAGAATCTTTATGGGTAATTAACATTAATTTGCAATTGTTACTAAAAATCAGCAGGTAAAATAAATAAATAAAAAATAGATTTGTTATGTTCTAACATATCCGCTATACATTGTTTTTTTTCTTGCTTTCAGGTTGCTGACAAGCTTTGTGCGCATATTCGCAAGCCCTCAAACCAAGAGACATGCAATATGGACGTGTGTCCGTATTGGCATGCGGGTCCTTATTCTTCGGTAAGTTGCTAACTACATTCTTGTATTATCTGCTGTTATACATACATTAAAACTGTAAAGGAATTAAAACTGATTACTATGCAGAAAATCTCCAAAAGAGAAATTGGCAATAAAAGTAATACCTATATATTATTTTTGCGTACAAAGTACTACGGGATATATGTACATAGTCGCAGCAGGGGAGCGTTCGTTTTCAAGATGTGCACTCCACTCCAATAATCAATGTGCTAATGCCCTACATTTTTTACGCTTAAAAATAAACCAGTGTGTAAAAATTGTGGTACAAGCTTGTGTATAGTTTTCCGCACTAGTTGATCATTTGATTTGATTAGGGTGCAAATTGCTGATGGTGATTAGCGATACGGCACGGAAAGGGCGGGCAAGCTGAATATAAAACTGGCACGCTATATTTAACACGAGATTTGTACGTGAAATGAAATAGATTACATTTTTTTCCAAATGGGTATATGCGAGAGAGATCAACAAAAGTATGGATTGTTTTACATTCCGACTGGCTGGCATACTTCCGCGTTCAATATTTGAAAGCAGCGCTCGGTGAAAGTGAATATTACAAAAGTAATCAGTCATCGGGATATTCATATATACAAAAAAATTTAATTGTTATTACAAAACTGATTAGCTGTTTCCTTTATACATTTCTCTAAAAAAATATACATATACATAATTTCTTCTCTCTTTTTGTTGTTCAGTGCTCTGCTACGTGTGGAAAAGGGTATAAAACACGAAACGTTGTGTGTCGAGATGCAATGGACCTTCCCAGCTCAGCTTGTGACCCAGTGTTGAAGCCAGCGGATACGAAAGCATGTACAGACCAACCTGTTTGCCCCAGCCTGCTGATAGCAACAACCACATCGACAACAACGAGCACAACAACGCTCGCCCCAACCGCGTTGGTTATTAGCCGAACTGGACCAACGAAAAAGAGACGGATACCCACACCACCAGAACCACCGGTTTCACCCACCATGGCTGAGTTTGATAACAGCAAAAACTTAATGGAAAGCTATACCAGCAGTCGGATCCCGGATAGCTATCCCACCAACGTGGATAGCCCTTCGTACTTTGATGAGTACGGTAAGTTTGTGCGCCTAGCTAGATGTCTCGAGCGCTAATTAATTAATTACTTTATGATTATCATTTTGCATATATACGAAAATTCTCAATTGTGTTAAACGTGCTCTTTTGTTCTCCGTCCGTGTATTAAAAAATAAACGTATTTTATTTCTTGGTTTATTTTTTTTTCTTGAATTCTTTCCGTTACTTGTCTGGGTATGCAACGCACATACACACACACACACGTATGTACGTATATACAGATGAAATG
>JAHZMT010002235.1:0-13301 GCA_027743785.1 Sinhomidia bicolor
CTGATTTATTTTCGCTATAAATTATTTGTGTTCGGTGGATTCTCTTTAAACCACTTTTCAACAGAATGACAATAAGTTAATTTTACATAGCAGAATACAAAATTAATGATTCTTACTAAATAATGCTATTTTACAAAATGTAAACATTACCATCAAATATAAACAAGAAATTGGACCTTTTCCTACTTTTTCACTATACGACAAAATGTATATATAGCAATACAGCAGCAATAATGCAGATATTGACATTTACCAATATATACATACACCCACGCCCACCATTAAACTTTTTTTTTCAAAAGTCAGCGTTTCAGAGTCGGAAACCGGAAAATTTTGCCATTTATTTTTTGGGGGTAGTGGAAGTGATGGAAAAAAGGTTGTTATCTTATATAACCAACCTTGTGTGTTTGTGGTGGTTACGTATAATGTGATATGAAATGGCATAAAATATTCTATATCCTTTCCTTTTTTTGACGCTCTGCTGTTGAACCTACATACATATGTACGTGTACCTCTGAGACTTTACAAAATGATCCATGAACAAGGCCCTCAGGCAATTTCTCTTTCTCCTTCACTCAGGTTATGTGTGTACCTCTCACTCTTTTTCCCCAGCATTATTTTTCTCTGCTCTCACATTTATGACTGAAAATTTCTTTCGTCAAACATTTTTTTTTCTTGGCAGTAGTAGAGCAGCAGAGCTGCCTTTTTGGGTGAGTTCACTTCATCACGTCCCTCATGTGCTTATGATTCTGTGCTTTTCTAGTGTACGGATGGCTGTTGCTCTCACTCACTCTCCCTCTTTTTCTTTTTTTTTTGTCTGCCTATTTGAATGATGAAAAAAGTCGAAATAGCAAAAATACTGGTTTACTCGAGAAAAAAAGCCGAGAAAAGGCTTAGTTACCACTACCGTACCACTACCATCAAGCAAACCACCATCGTCTCGATATTTTTTTTTCATTCTCGCCATCAGCTGCTACTACTACGATTCTGATAGTTATGGTTGATGCATGCACGCAATAATATACACACACAACATACAGGAATTTACTTTTTTTCCAGGATATTTCGTCCAAAAGGGATACTATAAAAAATTGTGTGGTAGTGTTCCCTATTTTTTTCTCTTCTCTTTTTTTCTGCTGCTGGAAAGAATTATAAAGCTTTTCAGATCTTTCTCTTTTTTTACATCTTGTTGTAGTGTCTTGCTCTCCTTATTCTTCTTCCTGCTGCTGCTGCTGCTTCTGCTACTATCAATGTTTCCGTACATTTTTCTCTCGTCTTCCACCACCACCACCACCACTACGATATAGATCGTGTGTATTATTATTATTATCATCATCATCATCAGAAATACAAGAGCAAAGTTCTTGTAGTGTTGTAGTGTGTAAAAGTAGCAGTAATGCTACTATCAATGTTTCCGTACATTTTTCTCTCGTCTTCCACCACCACCACCACTACGATATAGATCGTGTGTATTATTATTATTATCATCATCATCATCAGAAATACAAGAGCAAAGTTCTTGTAGTGTTGTAGTGTGTAAAAGTAGCAGTAATATCATCGTCTTTTTTTCTGGTTATCGTGATGGTGGCAAGTATGTATATAGTTGTGTGTAGCGGCAAAAAAAGCTGTTGTAGTAAGCAGCAGTAATAGTGGTAGTAGTAGTACCCAAAAAATGCAAGCATTTTTTTGTACTCTGTCTACAACAAGCATATAAAATATATAAATATATATACATATATATTATATAACTATATATAGGTATATAATAAGTACTTTAATAATAATAATAATATTCTCCTCTTTTTTTCCTTTTTCGCTCTTCTTCCCAACTTAAAAGGCAGAGCAGAATGTTGTAGTCAGTTCTCGTCGTATTATTCCTTCTTCTTCTTCCTTTTTTCGTTCGTTCATTTTATTTCTAGTAGCATGGTTAAAGGTTATATTCGCGGCGTTTGACTTTTAGGTGCGTTATTTATGGCAGTGAGCTCGACGAGGGGGTAATAAAATTTATTGCTAGGATTTATAGTTGGCCATTTGCTTCAAAATTTGGGGGTCTCTCTCTCTCTTCTTCTCTCTCCACTGTATATGATCCTTAGTAGCAGCAGTGGCGGCAGCAGCAGCAGCACCAAGTAGCAGCAGCAACGGTACATAATAGCAGAAAAAGAGAGAAGAGCAAAACTTGGTCTGTGATGCTCCTTCTTCTCTTCTTCACTCTTCTCTCTCGTTATAATTCTACAACAACTAGCACATGCCTCTCTCTCTCTCTCTTTTGCTCTCCAAGCCACTTCTTGTATATCTCATACTTTTTGCTCTCTCCTCTCTCTTTCGTCAGTGAACAAGAGAAGAGAGATGCTTTTTCTTTGGCTAAAAGGTTCTTCCACGCTTGCTTATGTTCTTCACTCCTCTCTTCTTCTTCTTCTTCGTTTCTTCTCTCCCTTTTTTATATTGTGAATAAAAGCACGAGCTCTTCATCTCTTTATGAGCAACATGCTCTTATATAAAATGTGATATCTTTACAGTTTTTCCCTTACTGCTGTTTCTCGCCCATTTTGTATTTATTTTTTGTATAACACAACATTTTTTATGCTCTTGTTACATATATTATTTTTTTCTTTATACATAATAAATAAGCATTTACCCACATTCATTGTGTGTTTTCAAAACGATGCGGGACTCTTTTTTTCTCCTCTCCTTTCTACTTTCCACAACATTTTGTGTGTTTGTTGTTCTTCTTTTTTTTACATATACATACATATTTTTTTATTTACATGTATATTATATAGCCTGTTTGCCGCTATATATAAAATATTAACTTTGTTCTAAATATTATTGCAAGCAGTAGGTATTCAAACACACACACACACACATGCAGACTATAACGTAAAAATGTAAAGAGATGTTACAATGATATATATTATTATTGTATTTATTATTATTATTATTGTACTATTTTAGAGGTGGATGAATTATTCTATTTCTTTAGATTCCTCCCTGGAAAAAAATGCAAACGATGCCAGTAAAAAAGGTAGCAGCAGCAATAGCGACAGCATAGTATTGTGTAATAATAATGATAATATTATTGGTTTCGTTATTCATGAATGGATGCTGCATGTATATATGTATGTATACCTACCTAATACACGATGATGATGATGATAACATTTTTGCTGTTCCAAAATGTTGTTGTAAATGGTACTTCCATGTCAAATAAAGGCATAGACACGCTTCGCTTGAGTTTATTGCTTCATGAAGATCTACATTTATAATTCGTCGGAGCTACATACGTATACGATCGTACGTACGTACCCACATGGTGATTTTGATGAGGATGATGCACCGAGCGGAATTTCTTCATGTGTAATAATAAAACAACTGAATAATATTACATATTTTGTAGATAAAATATATCTATACAAAAAAATACAACACAGCAAACTACAGCGGAATGTATTCATTCATGCATGTGCACTACTAGACTGGAATACTGCTGAGAGCTGCTACTATTTTTACAACAAATGCCATTTCTTGCTTACTTGTTATCAGGCATTTATTATTATCATCACTAGGCTATTATTATTATTATTATTATTCTTGGCTTGTACACACACAGATATTTGTATGATGCCGACGCGACACTGTCTACATACCGTTGTGTTTAGCAAAAAGTGAAGAAACTTTAATTGTGAGTGAATAGTAAAAGAAGAACGAGAAAGAGGAATACAAACACAATTCTTTTTTTTCTCTCTTACTTTCGGTCCAGCCAGAACAAAACTCTCCAGGCAGCATTATATTTAACATTATCATCATCATCATCATAATGCTGCTGCTGTTTCTGCTGCTGTAGCATAATATTATAATACGTGTACATACATTTTATTTCGTCTTCCGGGGTAGTTCTGGCAGTGGTGGTGGTGGTGGTACTGGTAGCAATATAGAATAGCAGTAGGTATACTATTATGGCAGTGTGCAATATTCTATACATTTTATGAGCTATATATATTCATATATACACGTATATACATTAAGTATATATTTTCTTTGTATTAGCGTTTGACAAGTTTTCTGAGAAAAAATTGTGGAGTCTTACGCAATATAACTTGAGTGGGTTATCTTTTCCAACAGTTTCTCCTTGTTCGCTCTCGCTTCCCTGCTGAAATATATGTAGCAGTGTGTAGATACAGTCAGCATGTTCTGATGTTGTCCATTATTATTATTATTATTATTACACATTTGGACAGTGCAGTAGTGTCGTCATCTCTTATAATAATAATAATAGTAATAAAAATAATACATTTTGACAAGAATTTCCAACAATAACGGCCGTTGTGTTTTTTGTTGTCCATGAAGAGCTATCTATATAAGCTTTTCAATTATATCCATACTCTCACTACATGCATGAATAACATATACGTGCACATATATATGGCTCTCTAGTATTTTTTGTGTAATGTTATATTATTATTATTATTATTGCTATATTGTTGTGTATTATAATTTTATTCTTAAATTTTTAGATGCTGTTGTAAGGTTTTGTAAAATGTATGCCATAAAAGTGTAAGCACACACAGAGTAGCGCCGCGATAAGTACATGCATACATACATTGAGTAGTAGTAGTAGACACGTTGTTGCTGCTGCTGCTGCTGTTGTTGTTAGTAAGAAAAAACTTCTTTCTTTTTGGATTTTCTGTTGTGTAAGTACTATGCTATTTACAACCACTTACTACCACCTTTACAAACTTTTTTATTACGTCAAGTTGACTCTTTATGGAGCAAGAAAGTGGCTTTACTATAAAAACCTGAACAGATACACACATACACACGAATGGATAGTGTGTAGTAGTAGTGGAATAATATGAATGCAACAAGGAAGAAGTGCATTGAAGACACGAAAAAAAGAGAAGAAGAAGAGGAGGAGGAGGATAAGAGAAGGACAAAATTTTTTTTACACATATATTAGCACTAGAGTTAAAAGATAAACTTTTTTGAAAGGGATGTGTGGGCATCATCAGGAAAGGACAAGAGCTTCACAGTCTGTTGTTTGTGATCTTCGTTCCTGAAAACAAGCAACGTGTGTCCAGCAGCAGCAGAAAAGGATGAAGAATCAACCAGTACAAGAAAATAAAAACATGTTTTCTGACTTTTATATATAATAAGTGGGAAAACATTTTATTTGGTAGTGGCCGGATCATTTTCCTTCTTTTTGTTGTTTTTGTGTTTTTGGTGTTTTCAGACATGGCATTCTTATAGTTAAAATATTAAGGTTAGATTTTCATTAATTAAGTTTAAATATTAATTTTATACTTGTGAATACAATAACACCATGTCATTTATTGTGTCCGCCCAAAGAATTCACGGGAAACGTATAGTGAAATGGAACACCAAGAAGAAAAGCGCATTTTTAGACAATAAGCAACAAAGTGATGGTAAAAACAAAAAGGTCGTTTTAATCGTAGAGCTACTACAATGTCATATATAAACTGTATTTCATTAGTAGTGTGGTGACTGCATATTATATAATAATATGGTATACATACATATATACAGTACAATGTGTGCAGCATTATTTTTTGTTGGTGCGGGTGATAGATTACTGCATCGTTTGTCAGCACAAAGACATGGAGCATCCACCACACGCTGTTTTTGCCGACAATGACAAAAAGCAATGGAGTCTTCCAAATAAAAAAACGTCTTAAACTGTATCCTCTTTCCAGCAGGCAGCATCAGTATAATATCCTCTTGTACGAAATGAAAAAAACTACACAAATTTTCAAGTACTACTACTACTTCTGCTGTTTCTGCTGCTGTTGGTGTTTTTTTCATAAAGATACAAGTTTTCTTAGCAATTTTTTTATTGTGTATTTTTTATATAAATATATGACTTCCTGGGAATAAAACGAGTGTATATTAGAACACTGTGTGGGATTATTCTTATTATTTTTTAAAGAATAGGGAAAAGAAAATCTGAAAGTGCTCATTTTTTACATTTGGAATGATTTCCATGCAAATATTAAAATCACTGACTGAGTTGCTTGCTTGCTGCTGCTGCTGAGCTGCTACTCGGCAAAAAAGCAGTAAAATCTGCTATATCAAACGTATTTACTGCTTTCGTCGTACTGCTATTATTATTACAAAAAAGGAAGTAGCACATAGTAGATGGGGTAGAAAGAGAGAGAAATGAATAAACTAGTATACTTCTTGACAGAGGAAATAAACGTAAAAATGCGTAGAACATTGAAACACAAGTGGTTTTATATTCTTATCTACAGAGCAAAAGTGAGAGAAAGAGACGAAGAAGAAGAAGAAAAAAAAATGAAAAAAGTCCGTAAAGAAAGTCGACTTGATTGCTGAACCACATGCTGCTACTACTTACTACCGCTACTTGTGTGCCATTCTGCCATTGCAATGAAGAAAGCGCATAAAAATAGAAAGCTGCTGCTGCTGGTTGTTGTAGTAGTGTCGGCGGCAGCCGTAGTAGTGCTTTTCATTTCTACACAGTTCCTTTTTTGGTGGCCTATTATAACTGAGAGAAAAAAACTATATAAAATGTAAGTTTGCTGCTTGCTGCTACTGCCGCCGCCGCTTCAAGTCAACAAGAAATGGTAGTGGTGTTGGAAATAGCAAAGAATGAAGAAGAAGAAGAAGGGCATGATTATGTAGCTTTTTTTCTTTCTCTCTCTCTCTCTCCTTTTCTCTTCCTGGTTTTGAGTATAATGTGCAGTTAGTACAGTGGTGGTGGCAGACATTCACACATACACAAAACTTTGTGTTCTCTCTATTACTCCTCTACTACAGACTCTCCACACTGTGTATAAACTTGTTCCGTCCTCGTCGTTGCCGTCATCGTCATCATCAAATGGTGTATATAGATAGCTTGGCCAACCAAACCTACCGAGAAAAAAAGAAAAGAGCTTTGTACGAGTCGCTAGATACATACATACATACAGACATGTCAGTATATATGTATATTGAAAGCAAGTTTTGGTTTGGTTAATAGAGAAAATAGAGGGAGAAAAGAAAAAAAATCAAGTACAAACTTTGGTGGTACCAATGTAGTATAAACATAGTAGGTGTGTATATAGTAGACTGAGTGAATGCATATATGTGAAAGTAAGTACGGAAGTTGAAACAAGTTAAAGTTTTCTTTCTTGGTAAGACTATATAGCAGCTACAGCAGCAGCAGCAGCAGTGAGCATTATGCTGCTGCTGTTGTTGTTGAAAGTGGAGAGAATGGAAGTGTGGTACTGGCGCTAAGGACGCAACGTAACGACACTTTCCCTTTACCAATCCCGTGGATTCTGCGGATAAAATTGGATAAAACACGAGTTGCCTTGCCCTCCTGTCTTTGACGAAGACCCGACTTCTCTCTCTCTCTTTCTTCTTCTTCTTCTCCTTGTGCTCCTCTCTCTCTCTTTCTTTCTCGTACTTCCTTCTTCCAAAAAAAGATATGCACTGAAATTTTCTCCGTTTCTGTTTATATAAGTATGTTTTGTTCGTACACATTTTACACGTTATATACACAAATGTCTTCAGTCTCACACAGATAGACTTCATATTATACACTACTCTATAATATTATTATGTGTGTACTCTCTCTCTCTCTCTCTTTCTCTCTCTTACAAGACATTTGACTATGTACACCAGACCAGACTCGAACACACACACACACACGCCGCTGTGACGATAAGCATTCAAGAATTCACAAAGATATTATATTCCAACTGTTCTTATTAGACTACTGGCTTCTGGTGGTGGCGGTAGCACAGAAGAAGTGGTGGCTGACTGCTCCTTTTTTTCTGCTACTGCTGCTGCTGTTGGATTGAACATATAAAATGCTGGAATACTTATATACATTTATACACTATAAGCTATCAACATCAGCACGTACATCGTTAGCTATACTACATATTGCAGCAAAAAAGCAAAAAGACATTTTCCGACCGACGAGAGTTGTATGTACCATTTCGTTACTGCTTCCATCATCATCATATGTATTGCGACTACCACCATACCACCATCACCACTACTGCTCCTACTACTTAGTCTTCTTCAAATATATAAAAACACACACACACACAGACACACAAGACCACTTGTACAATTTTTGTTCCTTCTCTTCTCTCTCTCTCTCTTTCATTCTGTCTACTTTGGTTTGCCCTCTTCTCTCTTTCTCTCTCTCTCTCTTTCTGCCTGCACTCTTCTCCTCATCATCATCCCTGTCGTTTTCTTTTGCTCTTCAACAGTCAGTCAGTCAGTATCAAATAAAATGCGAGACAACAAGGAGAAAGACATTTGAAAAAAGAGTGTTGGTATTGTGGTGGTGACTTGTTGTTTGATTCCATCCGTCTGTCTCCTGACATCCTGATTTTGTCTCCTGAACAGACACACACACACACACAAAAACATTCTAGCTAGCTTGCTGCTCTCTCTCCTTGCTCTCGTTTGTACACAAACTCATTCAGCAGCAGCGGCAGCAGCAAGCACACACCAACTCAGGCAAAAAACCGTGTTTTCAAGAAAGAGCAAGCAAGCAGAGTAGATGTGTGTGTGTGTGTGCGGCGGCAGCAGCATTACTTACAAAAACAGCAACAAAGTGTCACCGTCTCCTTCTCTGTCACTCACTTAGTCAGACTCTCTGCAAACAAAGAAACTTACATTATAAAAAAGCCCATCTGAAAAAAAACTTTTTTCTTTCTCTCCTTCTTGTTCTCCCACTTTTTTTCATTCTTCCTTTTTATTCTGTAATAATATCATTAAGAAAAAAAGGAACCATGAAAAGAAAATAAAAGAAAAAAGGACAACCTGTCTCCGGCTCAACTACTACTACTACTACTTTGCAACACATATAAACACTATTTATCAGAGTCGCCATTTTTTTGTGTGTGCACACAATTCCTGTCACATTACATTATAATACTATTGGTCATCATCGCTATAATAATTTCAGGGTTTGAGGGTATAAATATATAATAAAATAAAATAATAATAAAACAAACACATTTTAAAGGAAGACGACGGTGGTGGTGAGTGAGATTCATCATAATTTCTGTTTTATACCATCTGCTGTCAACTTGTACGTCATCATCATCATCATGACCGTCATCTCGTTCAGCAGCAGCAGCGGTAACAAAATAACAACCGTGAATACCGTATCATCATCATAGCACACGTACGNATCATCATCATAGCACACGTACGTTGTAAACTATTTTTTGACGAGGATGACAAGAGAAAAAGGGGAAGCTGTTCAACACTGCGGCTGTTGTTCTTCACGACAAACAAACAAACTCTACAGCAGCAGCAGCACACGGCGACTTCCTTCTTTTCACCAACTTTTTGCTGAGTCATGGTCAAAGCTTTTACTAAAAAGGTGAATTGCTTGTTATTGCAAAAAGTGTAAGTCATCACCGTCATCATCATCAAGATCATCGTGAAAATTCAACAACAACAAGTCGGATCCGCGAGTAGCAGAAAATAACATGGTAAGTAACAAAACACACTCACTCTTCTCTCCTCTGACAAGGAGTTATTGTACGCTTTATTGGTAAACGCAAACAAACACGAAGCAGAGCACAAGAAAGTATAATAATTCTGTTTGCACCTTTCTTTCTCTCTTATCGGCATACATAAAAAAGAAACTTTTTTTTCTTGCTTACAACAACAGTCCATGTGTTTTATTTTCTTTTTGGTCATATACATATATATACTATACTTATATTACCTTATTATAGCATCCTTTTGAGCGTGCATATGTACAACCTGTGTATTTATACACCTACACGGCAAAATCCATACGGAAAAAGCAACAATGAATGCATGCATGCATGTTGGAGGGTATAGCTGCTAAAGTTGAATTAGAAGAGAAAGCGAGAGAGGTCTATAGTTTAAGTTTATAAATAGATAAACATGACATTATACTGTATATTATGGTAGTAGGTAGAAGAAAAGGAGAAAAAATAGGTTGTGTATGTGTGTGAGAGAGAGAGAGAGAGTAGTAGTAATGAATGACGTTTTGGAGTGAATGGGAAATGGAAATAGTACACTAGGTAAAATAAAAAAGAATGGTAATAATATATAGAGTGCATGGTAGTATAATATGTATATATAGAGTGGGTATAGTTACTGTTAGAAAATGGTGAGCAGAGGGAGAGAAAATAAGAAGAAGAGAAAAAAAAGGAATGATGGACGTCTGAAACGCTTGAATGGAGTTTTTCCCCGCTACTTACTTTACTCTTTTTGCTCTTTTCGCTTGCTCACTCCCTCAATTCAACGCCTCATTCACCAATCATTCCTTCTTTCCATATCAAGGAAAATAACAACGTAGAGCAGAGAGCAGAGTGATGGCGGTGGTGGTGGTAGAAAGTGAATCGAATGAGAAGTGAACAAGATCGTTGATCATGTTTACATTATGCATTAGTTGGAGTTTTTTGCCACTCTCTTTTTTGTTTTCTTTAATACGGCTCGCCATTGTAAAGATAGGTGCAGGGCTACAAGCAGATGTAATATTTTTCTTGTTGATTCTCTCCCGGAAGATGTAAGAAATTTATACAGGAGCATACAGCTAATTTACGGCATCCAATTGGGATATCTAACACACCAAAAGTGTAGTAAACGAGGTAATCTTCGTGTTAAATTCTTAACACCATAGCTTTGTGGTTTCATTTGCACACGGAATATGTACATATATATCTGACTGTATTTGTACTTTTGTTTTTGTTTTGCTAGATTCACTCAGGTTAGGTATTCACTTTATAATTGAAACTTACATTTTTACTTGTGTTTTTCATTTTGCTAAACTTTTAGTTGATAATTTTCAATTTTAAAATATATGTTTATTCTTGGAAATTTATATACCGTTTAGTTTTAAAAAAAATAGAACTACTTTTGCGTTTAAAAGAACGGGAAAAATGCACGCTACATATTTTTACTCAAGTATTGAAAACTGAAAATTACCAACATTTACAAGGAGTGCACTTTACATTTTGCATTGAATATGGCACATGAGTAGCAATATTGCATTAAACAGTAACAAGTGTGCTCTTGGGAAAAATTACTGCAGTGAAAATATGGCAGTATAGCAGTGAGAAATGAATGCATTTTCAGTGTAAAACGACATAAGACTAAAACAGAGAACCTTTTTTACTACTTTGAAGTCATTTATTATAAGGTTAGGTAGCATTTCCTCTACTACTACTAGACTTTATCATTTTGATAAAGTCTCATCTCATACTATACGCACCTTTGATGACATGAGTTACGTTTGTAACGTGCACAAAAAGACTAGTGAAGAGTTTCAGTTTTTAGTCTTTCCATTTTCTAGACTAAATAACCTTTTTTAGACACACGTTCTCTAGGCATATGAAACAGTAGTAGTGGTAGAGTGCATAAAAATGATTGGGTTGTAGTAAATATGATAATTTATAAAAGGAGCTCTTTTAGTTGAATTAAAGTAAGCCACATTAGGTAGGATATCATCCAGGATTAAGTATGGATCAGAAGGGGATTAGTTCTTAAAATAATGCATTAACACTACTCCTCACGTAGTAGGTACGAATGCATTCATTCACCAGCAAAAAAAGCTTATAATAAAACTGTAGGGATTTCACTACTCACATCTTCTCACTAAAATATTATTATATATTTTTTCCTCTGGATATATCCACTACTATACAGGCTGAAAAAATATACTATGCATACCTCAAACAAAAATATGCATGCTGAACTATCTAATCTGCTATAATACACATTTACTTTTACCATTTCTTTGGATATATTCATCATCGTGTGTACGTACATGCTTTTATATAAACGTATTTTCATCTATTTTCTGTTGTGGTTCCAACATAAAAAGTGAAACCTGTTCTAAATAAAGCCATGATGAGAGCACCACACACAAAGAAAGAGAGAGACAGACTTAGCATAACATCCAGCCATATAGAAAAGCTCACCATTTTATTTCACACTTTTCAGTGTCAAGCAAAGTAATGAAGTGTGGAAGAACAACACACTGTCACTTTGTAATTAAAGTGGAGACTGGGTGAGAAAGGAATAATTAATATTGTTAATTATTTAGCGGAATAGGGTCTTCATTAAATGCATTACCCGCCTGCTGTTTGTTTGTTTAGTTTGGCGAAAAAAATAACACATTTATTTTTGTTGAGGAAATAAAAAACTATTTTGTTTTTTATCACGCAGCAGCATGCACCAACAACAATAGTAATGTATAAGCCTGTTGGTAATATAAAAAATATTCTTTTAGGCTCTTCTTTTTTACAGAAAGCAGATAATTATAAGATTCACTGTACTTTTTCGGTTTTCATCATGTCATATTACATTTCTTTTTTTATACATGCAAAAATATGGGCGTATATATAAATCCAATATATTCTGCTGCTGTCTACAAAATATTGTATATAAAAAAATTATCTGATCTACAGAGTAGTAGAGGAAAAGAGATTACCCTGTGTTGCGTGTGTACAGATAACGGCGACGGTGGCGGCGGCGGTACCAATGACGGGCATTATCCTTTTTGTGCTGTAAGCTAGCGGAAGGATTTTCAATGTTTATGCTTCACTATCCCCATCCAATGAAAGCTGAACAAGTTCATTTGAAATGGAAGGTTGCTTGCTGCTGTGCAGCAGCGGCAATGATGTTCCTTTCGTCATCCTTATGATGATGATGATGGCATCAACGTTGTAGAAAAAGAGAAGCATCAGATGAAAGACACGAAGGCGAAAGAGTAGAAAAAAAAGATGATTGTTGTTGGGTCTAACTTTATATCGGTCGGGTGGTCGCGTCTTTCGTCTATCTCTCTCTCTTCTCTTCTCTGCCTGGAAAAAAATGTTTCATTTAATAATATTGTATAATATTATATCATTCTTGCTTACTAAAAGCATACGTACATATTAGCTACCTAATAGTATATTATTATAAATGTTGGGTACCTTCAGTATAGAAGGGTATGCTGTAGTATAATACTTGTGTAAAATACGTACATTCTCATGGCAAAGAATAAATACGCCATACAAATTCCGTGCATGTATTCTATCTCTTCTTCTTTGTGATATTACACCCCTCCTGTTTTATTACGAGTACCCAGGAGGAATATAGCGGGTATGTAGGAATAATACAATGGGAATATATAAACGAGGGAAAGGATCTCTTCCTTTTTTTCTTTATCGTTGATGTATAGCAAGTTTGTATGCACGTATGCATGTATGTATATGTTGTGTCGTTGTGTGTGCGTGTAGTGAAGTAAGCCATCATTGAGCGAAAAAAAAGGTTTTACAAAAAAAATATTGAGAGAG
>JAHZMT010002236.1:0-22029 GCA_027743785.1 Sinhomidia bicolor
GAATAGTTGGAGTATTTCTTTGGTTTATTCATAAATATCATGGAACAAAGTAATTTAATTATTAGTCTGTAATAGTAAAAACAATACTCAATCCTCAAATTACATGCAAATACCAGTAGTATCTATAGCCTTGCAAATACCTAATTCATTGCTCTAATTTTTATATTCTACATCCCCTAAATTCAAAATCTATTCAATTTGTACGATGATTACCTAGTTAGCTCCAATTTTGTTTACAACGACAATTGCAGCAACATCATCTACCACACACGGGGATGTAACCTCAGTGGACGTTTCTATACGATGGGCATATATAACATTACGGTGAGCCGTTGTCAAAATAGGGGATAGCACTCCTTTCAGGCGTTCGATTCGGTCCCTAAATCTTGCTCGATCAACTGCCATGAACTCCCAGTACATCATTCTTGACATTTTTGATTGGTCGTCATCGTCAAACTCAAATCTTTGCTCCAGCTTGTCGTCATTGAATGTTACCTTTAATTAATTTAAATAAAATATCAATGTCATTCTATTGATTCTATATGTAGCGTTCAGCAGGCCAAATATCCTCATACCGACTTTTTCTTTCGCACTGCTTTATCCTGCAGATTATGTTCACTTGGGTAAGTAGCAGCAGCAGCACCATTACAAACAGAGCTTAATACATCCATACACACTTTCTTCGATGAAAACAATGGCGGGGACCGACGGTCTTCTCCGGTGCCGACTTGTGGATTTTTGAGCATTCTAATATGCGGTTACCGTATTATTACTGTTCCCGCAAAATTTTCGTGATTTGTCTGCAAAGTAAAAAGTAGTTTTAAAATTATACCGTTAAGAGCGAAAAAAATACATTGCATTTAAAAATAAAACTTTTAAAAAATCCTGTTACTTCTTTTTGACTCAAAAGTATAGACTTCGCTCTGACTTTATTTTGTTTGGCTAGCTTTGAATTATTATAATTAATGAAATGCACTTTGAATTTTCTGAACATGTTTTACATTTTCTAGTATCTAATTGATCTGCTTGCAATAAATATTATAGTTAATTCAATTCCCAATTCAAGCAAAAATAATTACAGCATGAGCACTATTGTTATTCCTTTTTTTTAAAAAATGTAAACATTTCTTTTCATAGCGCGGTAGAAGACGTTTTCTTTTGAAATTACTTACGTAATATGCTACTGCTACTACAGACAAAACGGACAAAACCATGCCTCCAAGTAACATTTTATTTCATAAAATTGTCACGTTTGGTTTGCTTGCAGAGTTTGCGCTAAGAAGGGAATCCGATTTTGCGAGTGCATAATATAATGGTACTCTTCTTGGACAATAATAAAATTAATTCTCTAAATAGGTGACTTACACTAGTCCCGTGATTTTTATTGTCGCGTCCTTTGTTATTATGCTACTAGATGATTGGCTTACTTCCATTCTGCCACACATGTTTCGTTATTGTTTCATAGTTTCATATTTATTTCTATTCTTGAATAGAATAGAATAGAGGTTGAGACATGACATCGGTATTTGTTGTAAAAAAATATTATCATTTTAGTCACACGCCGAAAAAATAATTAACACATATCTTAAAAACATGACACGTTAAGAACTTAGAACTTCAGTACTTAATAATTTCAATTTGAGTTTAAAATAATGGACTATAGCTGTAGCTTATCTTCACAATGCTTGGTTAGGATCGGGATCTTTGAACAGCTCAAAAACTAACGGCTTCGGAATTCGTATATTTAACATCTGTAGTTAACTTTTAAGAAAATGCAAAAATTAATGATAAAATATAACCATTAGAAAATAAGGTTTTTATCTGTTTTAAAGAAACCAAAATCAAAAGCTTTAAAATGTTTTTTTCACAACGTAATGCATTCAGTGTAAATTTTCAATGGAAATGGGAAAACTACATAACAAAGCAATTATTCTAACTTAAACGGTAGTAATAAATGAAAATATTTTATAATATAGATTTTCCGTAATAAACGTAAATAATTCAATATTGAATTACTTCATTGAAATATCTAATATCTTATACTTCACTACTTTGCTTTTTGGGGAGAATTATAATTAAAACCTCCTCGACTTTGTTAATACATATGAATAATGGTATTTAATGTAATTAAGGTACACGTCTACGAAAATAAATGTCAATAGTTTATTCAACAACATTGCAATACAAAGTAGCAAATAAAATCGTCTGCTATTTTCTATTTTACAGGATTTAATTTAAGTATTTAAACAATGCTGTATTTTATCGGAACTCAATTTGATTTTTAGTAAGTATTGCCAACAAAAGACAAAATAGAAGTTTCCTTTTCACGGATAGTCAACCGAAAGCAGAAATAGTACATATACAATATAGCTTAGAGAGAAAATTAAATGCCTACAAAAGATAGACGGTAACATCTATCTATCCACAACGTTGGAAAGGAAGCAATTTACTCTAACAAAGATGAATGAATCCTCAAAAAATAAGGAATTCTCAACTTTAAAAAAATTATACACATAGTTTAACCTCATATCAGTTGTTTGTACTTCTGCAAACGCATCGTTGAAAACTCATAAGCTATTAAATATGTACGTATATGGATTATGGACACGTACATACAAAACGAAGAAAAATATAGTAAAGATAATTGTACTAAAAAGTAATAATAGTTATTAACAGTCTAACTAACTTTACTAGAATAAAGAGATATAAAAAACAAAATTACATTTAAACATATGTATTCGTGTCAAACGATATCCCACTTTCCAATGCTTATTTTACTTTAGTTGCTTATATACAGTACATCACACATTAATATCCATTAATGAGTGACCTAACATTAATGTGATGTCCATAAGGTTATTTAATTTTTGTGTGTTCCATGAGCAACTTTTGAATCTTTCTGTGATGGTGGAGCGTCCTCCAAGTCAGAAACTCCTCCACTGCTGACAGTTAAAGGGGCGGGCATTTGAGATTGCGGGTTTCCTAAATAAACTGAAGTCAGAGGCAGAATAGTTTGATGAAAACCTTGATGCTGCATAAACATGGCGCATGTTTGTTGATAGTGTAGGTATTGCAGATAGTTTACTGCAGGATAAGGTCCTCCTTGAACTTGAATTGGCCCTGCTGAACTCTGCTCTTTGCCCCATGAAACTCTGATAATATCATTCTTGACCAGCGTTTGATTCATCTCCAATATAGCATTCACGGCGGATGCTTTCTCCATAAAGTTTACAAACCCATAACCTTTATCTGGAAATACACGAATTCTCGAAATATGACCAAATGGTGAAAATACAGAGCGCAGAAAGTCTTCAGACAAGCCACTTTTAATATTTCCACAGAAAATAGTTGAGTTCATTGGACTGGTAAGGTTATCAACTTCATTATAGGACGGTTTACACTGATTATCGTTTGGAAAAGAGTGAACATTATTTCCTCTCTTGTGAGCCCAATTGGTCCGAATGCTTCTATTTCCAATCCAAAATCCGTTCATATAAGTAATTGCCTGTCTTGCCGCTTCTTTCAAAGTGAAGGTGATAAAGCCATAGTTCCTGCTTTTTAATGTTTCAGGATCACGCATAATACGACATTCTGATATAACTCCGAATCGAGAAAACGCAGTTCGTAGCTCCGTCTCATTTACTTCATGACTAAGATCCCCTACAAATATTGAATATTGCTTTGATTTGTCGTACATCACACGGTCACCTCCATTCCCACTCAAGGCAGAAAATGAATTTGCCCAGTTAACTTTGATAGTTCTCCCTAAAAACACCCGTCCACCAAAAGTACTGACAGCCATTGCAGCACTTTGATGCTCTTTGTACTCAACGAATGCGTAATACGTGTTTCTTGAACCATTTTCAGCTAACATTTTGCAGCTCTTGATTTCTCCAAACTGCGAAAATATTGCACAAACTAGTTCCTCAGTTGCATCTGGAGGTATATTCCCTACGTAAATAGTTCTAGCATCTTCTTGGGAATTGGATTTGGAGACCTCCGCTGTATCCATAATTAAGGACTTGTCTCACTAAATTGAAGCAAAACAGTAAATGTTGGTCAGTAATAATTAAGCACGGAAAAATGCACGGGACACAGGACATTATTATCTCCGACATACAGTAGACTGTAGGTGGTATGCAGTATACATAATATTAAAAAATTAACACTAAACTCATCGTACCTTACTCTGATCTTTAAAAATGAATCCTTGACCAGTGGAATAACCTATCAAGTCTTTGAATGTGCAGGAGGTCGGCAACACGTACAACTGTAAACCGAGAATTCATAAATTACTTGAAAACTACTTTATCTGAACCTACAATTGAGACTAAGTACGGAACAATAAATAAAATATAAAGTTGAAAGTACTTTGCCAACTTTTAACACAAATATATATACATTCACAAAAAGTTAAAGGTTTGCTGACTGCACTGAACTCATGAAACAACTTTTGACTTTGATAATTAAATCTACTATGTATATTTAGTCTAGAGTCTAGATAGAGAGTACATATAACAGAAAAATGTAATACTTCACGTCTTCACACACTTTGGTTTGGTACATTACAAAACATAAGGGCCGTACCTATTTGTCTCCTGTTGGTTGGTGCTATAAATAAATCAGTTGATGGCGTTAATTATTTTCTCCCCGTTTAATAATTATTACTATTACCTAATAATCTTTGTGGAGAAGTTGAGAAGATTAAAGATAAGAGAAAAGAAGAACTAAAAGTAAGAATTAACATTTTTTTTGTCAAGAAGACTTTAAACTCAAAAATGTGCGTTGAAATCCAAAAGTAGAAAACGTGTGTGCGGGAATTGTCTCGCCTCCTCCTCACAGTCTCATTTCAGTCATGCAGTACATAAATGCAGTGTAAGTGTAAAGTTTCAGTTCTGTTACTGGGTACTAACAAACAAACAACACAAAAACGGAATGTGATTGATTAAAAGATTGATACTGCAATTAGTGCAATTAAAGTAAATTAAAGCAATAGAAGTAATGCTGTCTTTATAGTACCTGGATGGATCTACGTGTATGAAATTCACTTCTTTTTCGTAAGCCACACACTAAAGACAAATTTGAGCATTTTCAAATTTGCATTAACCACTTTACCAGAAAGCATTGCATTGCACTGACTAGCCGCGGTAAACTCAAAATGTGAAATAAATATGCGTAGTAATACGTTGTGTTGGATTGCATTCTAATTTTCACGGTTTGGTTTGCTGTTTTTTGTATAGGTATATCTCTCTCTAATGAATCTCTCTCACGGACCATCTTCCATTCCATTTATCGAATGATTCCAGATCCATATTCCAACATTTTCATGAAATGAACGACTGGGTTCCAATGCAATAATTTGCTTGAGCATTAAATAACGTAAAAGGTGAAAAAGGGATGATATGATAACCCACCAGAAAAGTTTCATAAAAAGTATACTTTTTTTCTTCTAAGTTTTAGTATGCAGAGGGATTTTTTGATTATAATTAGAAAGGTGGAAAAAAATATTCACCAAAAGAACATTAAATCCTACTAATGGGAGATGCACTATTTTATAGTTTAGTATTTACAGTAGTTGAAGATGTATTTGAAAATAAATCTAGAAAGTAAAAAGATTATTTGGATAGTTTTTGGGATGGTCTACTAATGTACACTGATAAATAGGCAACAAAATGATGCTAGTTTAACTAACATGTATATTTTAATTGGCATAAAGACATTGTTAACTCTGTCTTATTTTTGGTTTCAAACTGGGGAATACAGCCATTTTAATGCATTCGTGATACATCTAACAATTTTCTAAGAAGTTGCATCCTCGTTTAACTGTTTGTGTAACGTACCTTTTTACATAAGAGTTTGAATTTACGAAGCTTATAATATGAACAGAAATTCAGAACTAATTTATAATCTAAGTCTCAATAGTAAAACTGGTCAAAATAATTAACATCAATAATTAGTCTGATGATATTAAAGTAAGGTATAAAGTTTAAGTAAATAACAATTCATTAACAGTGCATTACCAAAACGTTGTTTGCATTTGCAACTACTAAATCCATCTTGGAACTTGGAACAACGAATAATATCAAGAAATATATTTTTTTAAAGAAAATAACATTCCCGTACGAGGTACGAACAAATACCAACAACACAGTATGTAATATGCAATTGCTTGATGGTATAAAAATGCTTATTTAATATAGATACATAGTTTGAATTTTGAATAAACATGAATGTCTACAGTACGTGTAGGTGTACATAATTTTACAATAAAAATTATCAATATTTCTTATAATTGTTTTTGTTGTGAGACAAAGGTAGTAAATATTTGTATTGGTATAACACTAATCTTAACGTTACTTTCTTACAACTATTTTTGTTATATATTGTATATCTATTTAACTTTGAACTCGTATGTTGTTTATCGTTTAAACTTTTGACACAAATACTATTTCGACAGACATATATACATAACTGTATTTAATACAGACAACAGCACAAACTAAAATGACTGAAAAAATAAAGCCTCTTTCACATGCGCTAAAATAATCAGTAAAAGACTCTCCAAACAAATTACAATAATATGTGTCTTACCTCATCATATGTCGCATAAATATTTACCTGTAGCATGCATATCAATTTGATTGGGTTTCCTTTCTAAAATGTTTTATTCTACTTTAATGATTTCACCATCCACTTTTAGCTTCACATCAAAACAGTCGAGTCTGGAATTCATAGTTTGTATACCAGTCAGTAAACTGAATTAACTGAAAATTTAATAAAATAAACAAATGTTTTAATATATATCCAATATACTGCATATACACATAGCAGCTTCAGTCGCATTCTCAATCTATATTCCATCGTCATCGCATAGTTTTTTACGAATACGTAACATGTTACCTGTGTGTGCATCATTATGATGCAAAGGAAGACCAAAAGCCTCATTCATATCATATACCTATTATATTTGGTAATTCATTAGTCATGCAAAATTGTATTCTCAGCTTGGTATTAAGATTCACCAGATGTCTAGGTTTAATTTAATGTTAGTTAGGTCTTGGAAAGAGGACAAATATGAAATGACGTTACTTAAGTGGTCTTTTACAACTCATACACTGTGTAAACTTAATCCAGTTGCATGACGTGATTTCATATTAAACATATCTGTTTTCAATTTTCTGCAATAAAAAATCGTGATGAATTTACATGAATTCGGGCTCATTGTTATCATTTTGCTTTTATTGACTTCAATACTTATACTGTGTTCCATTTGTTTCCTTAAAGTGTACAAATTGTTATACGGAACTTTTGAAAGCGATCTCGATTTACAAAGGCGAACCGATTCATCTCAGAAGAGGTTCAACAACACACTAGATGCACGGTATTACGATTTTTTATTATAAAATTTTTACTATACTACTTCCAATTAAATTAATCTCATTATTTTCTTAAGTCACAATCGATATTTTTTTACTAATATTGCTAGTTTTTCTAAGTGAGGAGGAAGAAAATGGAAAGTGTGAGTTGTATGTGTACTTTATTGTAAGAGTGCGTATTATTTCAATTTTATTAGAACCATTCAAACACGGATAAAATTTTTTCGAAAGCCTTACAAAAGGATGAAGGAGACACACGAAAGAAATATGCCTACAATCGTAGAAGTCGGTACTCCAGTGGATTCTGATACATTGGGACTTGAAGAAAGTAATGAAACGGTAACTGTTTATCCCGACAACAGTGGTGGTGTTTCTAACTACTGGAAAAAAGATACAATAATTATTATTTGAAAGACATGTATCTACTAGACTGCAGTTTCCTTTTATCGAATTGCTGATAATTTTCTATTGCTTGAATTTTGGGAGTATAATAATTAATGTTGAATATTTTCGGTAAATCTCCTTCCGTGTAGATAATAGCAGTCGAAGATACCTAATAATAACAATGTGCCATTGATACTTGTAAGCGTATTTTAATTTATAAAAGACTATCTCCGATCTAATCAATTTAAAAATTTATATTTACGTAGTAATAAGAACGTGCTTTATGTAATATGCCATAAGTACATAAATTACTAAAATTACATTCTTCACTTACTTGACTGTTTATATGTGATTAGGCGGGATATTTATCTGAAAAACTTGAGTATTTCAGGAGAAGTATCTACTTTTGAGTAATGTACTTACCAATGAACCTATAATGTAATTCTCGTGTAAATAAAACCTAAAAGTGTCTACAAAACACGATTAAACAAAAGTAGACTACATTTTCATTACAAATTGCAGTCTTTTGTTCTCTCAAAGCATGTTTTATGAAAGGAAATAATGAAATCCAACACCAATATAATATTTTAAATAAAAAATGTTTTTAGTATTTACCTTTCCGTTTGCTTTCCAAAAAACGTACTTGCCAGTGATCCAATTAATCCTTTAACATCAGGCATTCCATATATATTCTTAAGACCAAATATCAATTTAAAAAATTTTAGTCAGCGATTAACAGTACAAATTGAGCTGTCTATGATATAGCTAATAAGTGCATTGAATTGAAATAACATAGTTTTGCGATTTATTTAATATCGAGTCAAGCAAATTGTTGTAAACTTATAATTTCGTTCTTACAATAAATTACTACAAGTTTAAGGCTTGCAAGCATAACATAGCTTTAGTTTGCAATAAAATGTGAATTCCTGGATTTTATTCTTTGTTGCTGATTTCTGAGAAACTCTGATATGAATGGCTATGCAGTCGAATTTTTTACAAATTATAACATTCCAGACCAACGCATTACTTACTAGCTGCTGCAAGGAACACAATACGAAATGGAAAATGGACTGAGAAATGTGAGATAGCAGTTTAGCTACGGGACAATACGATGAAATTCTGTTCAAGATTATGAGTAGACATGTATGCTTATGTCTAAAGGCTTGTCAAGTGTCACTTGAAGGTTATATTTGTGTATATGCTGATACCAATAGTTTTGTTAGGTTTTTGCTGATTGGAAATTTAGTGCTGAGTTGATTGGTAAATTACTGGAAATTTTATTATTTATGAAACGAAGGAAATACTGTGTATTGAGTAACGTTAAACAGGTTCAGCAACTCCTACAAAATTTCGAAACATCAAGAGATGTATATTTAAATGCAAGTTTTGGGTGGTCCTGGAGAGATTATATCATATAATTGGCATCTTAGAGAAGTTAAATTGTCTGTTCTCGAGTTTGAATTATATTACGATAGGTATAAGTTCATAAGCAGAATTAATTTTCAAGTGTGGGTTAAGAGAAAGTTTGCACATGTAAGACCCAGTAAGTGTAGGAGCTTGTTTGGCAGGAATAATTATAGCTTTATGTGTAATTATTGGCATTTGGCAGCATAGAAAGTGCATGCAATGTCGCGAATGTTTCTTCATCATCATTTGAAAAGAAAATTAACAGTAATAATTAATACAATTTTCCTATTTATTTTTGTGTAATTTTTACTGCTTGGATGCAATCATTTATTAAAGCTTTGTTGGGCTCTTGTACAGCAACTTTGGTAAGTCCATAAAACAACAAAAAGTAATGAACGGAGATTTCACAAATAAAAATATTTTTAAAAACTCATACATGTGTATGTACAATGCAAAAAAGGTCTTTGAACAATCAATTGAACAATCAATTTGAACATAACAAGGAAGATTGAATTATTCATTAAATTCACACAGTAGGCCGCAGACGGTGAATGTATGATTAAAGATTAAATTCATCATAGTCATTTATTCTTCTTCGCTCGTTCTTAACTGCTTGACTGGATTTTTGGGTAATTTCTTAAATCAAGCACAATACTTAAATTTTAGGGCCTTTTGTTATTTGATGATCAGACAGAGTTTAGTTGTTGCGTCCTCATTGAAAAACTCACCTTTTTGTAAAGGGAAATCAACTTTTTTGATTGATGAATTCAGATTATGACACCATACTCATTGAAAATAAAACATGGCAATTATAACAAAAAGATTGATCACAATAAATTATTCTTGTTTTTATAAATTCAAAATTTACAAATAATGAAATTTTTATGACACAATAAAACAATAATTCAGACAATTAAAAAAAACTCAATACTAATATTGAACTTGACGAATTTAAATAAAACAGTATTAAGAGGGGCGGGTATTTTACTATACCCATTCATGGCATTGTTGAATTTTGCAACTTATTTAATAATGATTCTATCATTAGAGCTAAACCATTGCTACAATATTTAAACTGGCCTTTTAATATTTGAGATAAATAAGAAAGTCATAGGTAAGTAAAGAAGACATTTTTACATTAAAAATATATATTGGCCTCATCTACAAAATAAGCTTTGTTGATGGAGAGTTTACTATAATATAACAATATTGTGTGTTGAATAATAACCACGTTAAATAATACACAACAAAAGAAACAGGGAAAGAACTTGACAAGTTTGGACGTGGGGTTAAAAAAATACCAAATCTATCTATTCGACATAAAATCCGAGAGCCCAAAGAAAAAGTGTGAATAGTGTGATTAGTGTTTTAAAATACCCCAAGTGTTGAATGAAAGTATTTGGCTAAGAAAATCGGAAACGTAAATAACTAAATAAACTTTTTTAAAGTAAAAATTCGTATGTGCGTTTTGTATCGAAATGTTTTTTTAAAAATTTCTCATATCAAACTGGAATTTCTGCTTCCTCGGATTTGGTCTCGCAGTCACCATTAACCAAACATTTTCCTTCACTTTCTTTCTTTAGGGTATCCACCTTACTAGCAACACTGTCAATCACCTCACTATCATCCTCATCTTTCAACTCTTCAGAAATACCATTACTCCCCATCACACTTTTTTCAATACTATGTACATTATTATAATGCTTCTGGCGAGACGCTGCCAGTTTAGCTCTAAAAATACTGGACCGATATCCAAGCAAATTCTTATTTCCTCTCAATAATCGCAACCCACATTTCACAATTTTCGGTCTAATCACGCCATTACTTGTATTTGCATTATTGAGCTCTTGGCTCAATTTCTCTTTTCTCAACTTCAACACTTCTATTTGCAGCTGCAATCTCTCCTTGTACAAGGTGCTGAGTAAATCCGATTCTTGAAGAGCGGCTGCAAAATGATTTTTAAGCTTAAAAAACTGCGATGTGGCTTGGCTTGCATGCCTAATGCTGTTAAAAATATCTCCCCCACCGCCAGACGATACTTCCTCTGTAGACTCGGAGGATTTTCTGTTCAAATTTATAATTTCATCAGAATGCCCAGGCTGATTGTTGTTGTTTTGAGTTGAATTGGATGTTGTAGTAAGCGCAGGTCTAAGAGATGCCGCTGTCGCGAGTTGCTGCAAGTGCTGAAGATGTTGCCTTTCTAGAAGAGCTGATGCTGCTACAGCAGCGGCTGCATTGGGGCCATTCGTTATATTAACACTGTTCGCAATTGAAGAAGAGTGGTGAAAGTTGGCGAGAGAGGATGCATGCCCGTTATCTCGCTTGTTAGTGAGTCCTCCACCGTTGGACAGTTGTCCGTTGTAGTTGGCGTATCGTTTCTCTGTGGCCATTGCCAACTCCACCTCTTCATCGTCTTCAAGAAGCTCTTCGTCATCATCCACAAGGTCACCCGCCCGAGCAATCAAGTTTTCTCTGTGAAGAAGACTGCTACTGACACCGCTTCCACTGTGATGGCTTCGACCAGAGCGGCTGATGCTGCTAGCATAGCTGTTTCTGGCGCTCACGTTCACACGTAGATCCATCCCTTCTTGATCATTTACGCCGGAATCTGACAAAAACTCTGTTGCGTTTCTCGAGTCACTTGACTCTTGATCTTCTTCATCCTCATCACTCATCATTGGGCTGGGAGGACCATCTCCCCCATGATTTCCGGATATAATGTGATTATTGTTGCTTTCGCTCAATGTAATGATGGGCGTGAAATGAGCCGGGATAAAACTTTTGTCTTCAATGTAATCAGCGTACTTTGATGGAAACTTATCTCCTGCTCCTGCATTTCCTAACAAACCAGCACTCAGCAAACTTCCATATATTCCATTTGACTGGTTATTTATGTTTCCACTAGAATGCAGCTGCAGAACACGCTGACTCAGCTCTGAAATCTTTCGTCCGTTTGTACCTGAGCCACCGCTGATGTGCATTTGATGTCTCATTTCCCACACTTCTTTCTTGGCCGCTGTAACCAAATTTTTCCATTTTCTCCTCACTTCCGCTGGTGTTCGACGAACCAACGTATTGTTCTGATTTAAATTAGCACATATAAGGCGCCAGATTTCCTGCTTCCGTAAATTTGTACTGGCGTCTGTGGCTTTGCATGTGAGGATTTCTCTATGCATAGCGAATTGATCGAGAAGGAACACATTCTCCGATTCTGTCCAATTTGGTTTCCTCCTCTCAATCCGCTTATTATCCCTGTTGCTCATTTTTAACGAGTCTGTAGGTGAGTACTTCATCACATCACTAGCAGAAGGTGACGAGTTATGAGCCATTCTACGAGTAAGTTGCAAAATTGTGTCCATAATTTGCACCGCTCGCATTTACTCACACTTTGAGTAGTAGGAGCGATTCATTTTGCATAAAGTCACTTTTCTTTTGACACATTTTGCAACAAAATATATAAAACTTTTAATTCACAACAAACCAGAATAAAATAGTCGAGTCAAACAACTCTTAAACTAAAATATGGAGAATTCGGTAGTAAAATACAGAAAACTGAGAAAATATTTTTGCTGTCAAATTGTAACTTTCAGTTATTCACACTATACACACTATATACAAAATCGATGGCACTCGATGAGTATTATTGTTAGACAGAAAGTCCTTTGTCAAGCGGCTACAGTTTGTTCGGAAACAAACTCGGACGGCAGCCGAGCAGCGTCCCAACCTATCCTGTTCAAAATCTGTTTGACAATTGAAACAAAGCTGTGTTGGTGACCTGGGAGTAATACTCCACAGATTCTGTTGAACTCAGAGAGAACCTCTGATGATCCTCTGACAGAAATCACAACATCACTTTCTCTTCAAGTTTTGGGTTTAGTTTCCTAAAGTGATATGGTTATGGACTATCTAGTGTGACTGTATGACTGACTGACTGACTTTGGGGAGGGATGATGATTGCTATGAAGGGAACATAATATGGCGATGATGATCATGACGATGATGGTGGTGGTCATAGTCAGCCTTGCGTTGTTGCGTTGTGATGATGAGGATGCCCTTTGGTCAATGATACCAAGGAACGAACCAATAATAAGCATATTAAACATTTGTGCCGTAGATCTATGAATTATCTTCAACTGTACGGTTAACTAACAGTTATAATCCAAATTTTTTTGTATATACCGTCATAGGAGACGCATAAAATTCATACATGATCGTCTTTGCTCATTTTCATTTTCGATATCGCAACGCATCTCTTTTTTAGAGGTATACACAATAATATTTTGCACAGATGCATGCATCATGTATGCATTTATACGACAAGGCAATCAACAATATTGCCATTTTGCCTTCACGACGACGATAACATTGACCAATTGGACAACAACCTGTTTTAGGTAAGAAAAGGCAGCTTTTCCTTTTCATCAAGTTTTGGGTTTAGCAAGGCAAAAGGGTTAACCTGTTTTTACGAAAAACTTTTACTTCAGAACTTTAATAATAATCACACATGAACATTATATACCTGCAATCGCGAATATATATATATTTTTGTTCATATATGAATGTGTGTGCATGCCTTGTTACTGCAATTCTTTTTAACAATCACTCATAGTCATATACTCATATCAAATCACCTATGTGCTATGTTGTGTGTGCCATGATTTTATTCATCATTACGTACAGAGAACGACGTGCATGACTAGTTTATAAAAAACAAAATCATTCATTTTTGTGCGTTTAGGTATATAAGTGCAAGCGTATAGCCCTCCAAGGGATTATATTGTTTTCTACTTTATGGGCATATATCACACAAAACATGGCTAAATGCATAAGGGCAGTAGGGATGGAAGAGCAAGAGCACAGGTCAGGTATACTTATATAAAACCATATCTACTACCTCCACATCATTTTTTTATTACTGATCAGCAATTTTTTTTTCTCTAAAGCAGAAAACCCGTTTTGCAGCTTATTTTTGCTATCGCGCTCTTGTATTATTTTGCTGTACATGAGCAACAGCAGCATCATCATCGTCGTCGACGTCGTCTTTTTCGTTTTGTGTCTGATTGAATTTTGTCTTCGTGTCGGTCAATACTACTTCTACTGCACTATACTCCTACCAAGACAAGAGCTTACCTAGAGATTATATTATTATTATTATCTGTTTTCTTAAAAGTCTTCTCAGCTTAAAAGCGCATTGTTGTTATTGTTGTACTCATATTATTATATATTTCTATACAAGTGTCCACAACTTTTTTAAAGCAAAATATGTCTTGTGGTGCAGACTCTTTACGTTTTTATTGCACTCTCCCAAAACTACTTACATGGTAAAGATGATAGCATTTTTGTCTTAAATACGCATACATAATACAATTTTTAACTTGCATCTTGAAAAGACTTTTGCACAGAATTGTTTTAGAACCAACACCACCACTACTACTACTACTGGTCTAGTGAGTTCATGTCTTACTGACTGAATGACCAAATGCTGGCATGATGGCACAAGTCAAGTGCCACTGACCGCTGATGATTACTATTAAACTTTACTTATGGCATTATTATCAAAGGATTTTTTCTCTGATGTTGTTATCAGATGGGTATGCTGCACATGCATGATGATGATACACCTGTATCAGCAGTACAACTAGTTATTGTCCTTTGTCCTTTTAGGAATTGCATCTTTGTATCAAGCAAGACAGGACTTTATCAATATCAAGTATATCACAAGACGACATGTATGTCTCAAAAACAAAAGTTTCAGTTTAGTAGACTGAATTTTAAAAAAAAGTACCTACCACATGTCGTTGTACACAACTGTTAAAAATATTTATTGTTGGCGAGAAATCATTTATTCCTTCATTAATTGTACCATGAGCTGATTATTATACCATGTACAACATCCTTACAGTGACTCACCACCGCCTCCAAGGAGGGACTGTTGCATGAGTAACTACCTTTTACAATGCGAAATGCTGTCGGTAGCACGAACAATAAATAAACAAAATCATTGATTGATTGGCTTGTGTTTCATGCACAAAACGATACTTACTGTTACTAGTGTAGCATGTTGTTCATAAGAATATGGATATGTATTCGTATAGTGGACAGTGGTCAAAGATCATAAAGTTAGGCCCTTGAAAGGACAAATAGATATGTATAATTAGCATGTGTAATAAGTAATGATCAAGTACACATTAAATTTTACATACGCCATATTATTAACAAAGATAAACAAAAAAATTGTTGACTCTCTAGTCCTATCTTGAGCACGCTAACATTTTCATTGAAATTTTGGCTACCTGATTGGTTTCATGTTTTTAGAAAATGCGCAACCCGGTTTGACATAATTCCTAATTTGCGTTTGTTGGTGCATTAGTCTCCCTTTTGAAAGTAATGCACATGTGGTAATGTCAAGCGACTGATTGATGACGGATACTTGGTAGATATATTACAAATCTTACATGTTGAGAAAACTTCATTTGTTAAAGAAACAGGAAGAAGACAACGTGTTCAGCTTGAAATTTACATGAAAAGCTGTTTTTCTTGCACAATCCCTTAACTTGGATTTTAAAGTAATTTTTTTGAATAAGAAGACGATCAAGATGAGATGATATGACATGACTTTTGTAAAATGGTGAGTAAGTATAAGTCTGTATATACAACAATATGGGAAGGTATCTAATATTATGGAAATTTCCTGTGTCAAAAAGTTGAAATCAAATCTTTTTTGGTTAGGAGGATTATTAACCACATTTTGCAGTATATGCACTTGTTTTTTTTCTTGCTAAATCCTGTGTCAAAAAGTTGAAATCAAATCTTTTTTGGTTAGGAGGATTATTAACCACATTTTGCAGTATATGCACTTGTTTCTTTTCTTGCTAAGAAAACGCTTGTCTGACAAGAGAGGATCTCTCTTCTCCCCAGCAAACACAATTCACTTTCATTTATGCAGAAAATGAATGAGTAGTTAACTACTAGTTGATGATTACTACATAAAAATCAGTAATTCTTTTAAATAGACAATATCTAGGCAGTCCTATAGGTGCACTGTACTGTAAAAGTATTTATTACCTTGGATGAAATATGACACGACAAGACAACAACACGGGATTGTTTGGGGGGTTTTACTACTTTAAAATTTGAGCTGCTTAGTTAAATTTAAAAAAACAAGTGTAGGGACTTGTATCTCACTGAGCAATATAACAACAAAAGACGCTAAACTATTATAAGTTTATATACATACGTTATTTTAATGAAACAATGTGCTTTTAACCAATGTACGTAGCCACATTATCCTTACTGATGATTGTTATTATTAAATTGGAATTGGGAATCTCAACTCAAACAGTCAGTCACATAAGAATCTCATCAGGACAGGATGATGTTGATAACCAAAACAACATTTCAATATTATATGCCCTCTCCCAAAAAAAGTTATCCCTTTACCTTTATGTAGTACATTCTCAAGAAGGACCTTGCTCCCTTATAATAATATATATACTATATACATATAGCAAAAGCTTAAGGTGGTTCAATTCTATATTTGCCGACTTATAATAATTTTGTCTTGCAAAAATACACGCATATATAGAAATACATACATACATTCATCCATGTTTGTAGTCATCATCACCAGGTCATTGGATTTGAACAAATAAAAAATCTTGTAGGATGAAAGCGAAATGAATAAAAAACGTACATATTATTATAATTTTTTTCTTCTTTAGAGCATCAACCTGCTCTTGAGATTATAGCCCTTTGAGTGACTTTTGGCTATTCTAAAATGTACAAGAGGATGATCAGTTTCATATAAATAAATACAGAAAAAAAGTTACTTTACAACATATCAACATTATTATTGTGTTGTTTATGTTATGTTACTTATGATGATGACGGACAAAGAATATATTTAAGTTTTAAGCATGAAGTTGACTTGCCATAAAAGGTTAATGTTACCTTTTTTCTTGAAAATCAAGTATCTTTCTTTCTCCCTTGGTGTTTTATTACCTTGACATGAGTCTCAGACTGTTTTTGTTATGTTACCCCTCTTGAGGGCACACAAGCTGTATTACACATTGTATGTATACAGTATAAAATATTCTATACTACACACACACACACACACTCACACATACGAGATAAAAGATGAGAAGAGATTTTCATAGTTGTCGTGTGGTAAATAACTGACTAATATGCATTTTTGTAGTCTGGTCAAGTTATATTTTTGCTAAGCTGATTACTGTCTTTAGTGTTTTGTGTACGATTTAATAACTACTGCAGTTTGTAATAGTATTATTATTATTATAGGTTGGGTGAACTATGATGTGGTAATGTACACGCAGTCTTTTTAACATGCTGTATAACAGCAACAACAGCAATAATAATAGCAATGCACTTTTCCTCATTTTCATTAAAATGATGATTAGAAGGACTTGTTTTCGTGTGGATGTTCTAGAGGGGTAATTTTTATGCGTAATAATGAGTGATTGATCTGATGATGAGCTGATGGAAAAAATCAAAAAATCTTATGCTTAGATTAGCAGCAATAATGAATAAATAGGTATATAAAGTAATTTCATGTGCAAAGTGTAGTATATTTCTCATTTGTTTGTTGTATGAATTTTGAGACATGCTAGTTTTTTCTATAATCGTATAGCATGCAACTGTCGTGTTCTATGCAAAAAAATGTCGACGAGTAAGATTTTCTCAATATTAGTATCCTTGCTTCCATAAGCAGTTATAAAAATACATTTATTTAGTGCATATTTCCGGTATAGGAAAGTTTTGGCAAGTTTTAATGGCATTTATGAACTGGGTTTACAACAAACAACAAAGAAAAGTGAAAACTACTAGCGTCTGTTGCTTGCTACTATATAAGCTAGTAGAAAACTCCTACGTGCTGAAGTCAATAGCTGCTAACTTTCCTTTCACAAATCTCTTAACTTGTATATTAAAATATAAATATGAAATCGTGTAAATTCCTTAGGAATGATACGAGTAGATAAAAATGAACAGGAAAAATAGGTGCTTAAAATTAAACATGCTTTATTGTTTAACAATCGAGCTAACTTTATATTATTTTACCAAAAAAGTCATTTCAGCAATTTCAAGCCATTTTGGACGGTAAACGCACGTTTTTCATTTTCATTTTTCACTCGCACGAGGCAAATTTTTTTTAAAGATATGGATTATGTATGTATGTAGACGTGGGTTTGGTGATCATGAAATCGTCTTTATCAGAATATGTGTTGAATGTCCTAATTAACAATATCAATCCGATAAACCTGTTATCAGACTCAAACTAAATCGTACTTTGAGATTGTACTACTCTGAAATACCATGATAATGTATTTGATGCAAAAAAATCAAGCAGAGCATTAACCGACGTGTCAATCAATACACAAATACAAGTAAAGAACCTAATCGAATAATAGAATAGTAATACTTTATCTTGCCATCAAACGCATTATATAGAGAGTAGCTTTAAAATAACATAAATGACAAATTATTGTTCTCAATTTATTAGGTATAGATAATCAAGAGGCAAACGTATTACTACTTTAAGACGTCAATGATACGATTCATTGTGTAGTTGAGAATCATTAATTAGCTGTAAAAAGAGAAAAAGAACTATATTGCTCATACAAGTATAATTTGTTCCACTCAGGAAAGACGCTATACTACATTTGGGTAGTTACAACTGACCTTATTTTTGTATTTAAAAAAATGTTTTCTCCGGAGGAAAAAGAAAAAATTGACCAGCTAAGGGAAAAAGTCAAGGATAAATTAGCGAGTAAAGAGCAGCATGAAGACCATTTCCTGATAAGATGGCTTAGAGCACGAAACATGAACGTGAACAAGGCTGAAGAAATGCTTACAAAGTCTTTAGCGTGGCGAAAGGAAACAGGAGCTGATACAATACTGGAGAAGGAGGATTTTCCCGATAAATACAAAAAGGAGTACATGTTTGGGTATTTTGGTGAGGACAACGATGGCTGTCCTATATTAATTCTACCCGCAGGAAGACACAATCATAGAATGCTTATAGAAACGGAAGGAATGGAAGCATGTCTCCGTTGGAATATTGTGTGGATGGAAAAGGTCGTGGAAAAAATTCGTGAGCAGCGGAAAAAAAACCGGAAAGCCAGTTTACACATATCATGAGATAATAGATATGGAATACTATTCGTACAAGGCTGTCACGTATAAGCCTGGTCTTGATTATATACTGCAAACGCAAAAAATGTTTGACGAAAATTATCCAGACATCTTAAAAACCGCAACTGTGATTAATGCTCCAAAAATCTTTTCCCTTTTGTTTGCCCTTTTAAAGCCAATGATGCCTAAAGAAACACTTGAAAAAGTTTCAATCTATGGGAGCGACGAAAAAAGTTGGAAGGAAATGTTTGTTGAAAGGGGATTTCCAATGCATAAGTTTCCACCAAGGTGGGGAGGAACGTTGGAAGGTTCAGATGAATTCTGCTCAGATCAAGATGTGTGGATTGATGCTCCCATTCCATTGAAGTATTTCAAAGAAGGTACAAACAAAATTTCACAAATCAAATTATGAGCTGGATATTACTTATTAAAAGCTATTGAAAACTTGTTATACAAAAAATAACACATCTAATAATTGTTTTATTAATATAAAAATAAAAATTAGTACGACGAGTGTAAGATTGGAAAGCTATTTTATTCAAAAACAAATCCCAATTTTTCCACCCAATCCAATTGTTCTATTGTTCTTATGTTCTTTACAGTGCCTGAGGAAGACGACGAAGGCTACTTCACAAAGAAGATTGGAGCTCGAGATAAATTTGAACTACGATATGCAGCAGTGAATAGCGAAACTACAGATATTGAGTGGAAATTTAAAACAGAAAATCATGATATAGGTTTTCAGCTTAGCTTTAAAGATGCTACCTCAGACGAAGAACTCATAATGATTCCAATGCAACGAGTCGAGTCAAGTAAAACGATTCAAGAAGGTTCGAAATCAGTTAGTTCACGTGGAATTTTTATACTTACTTTTAGACAATCGATATAGCTATACAAAATCCAAAAGTTTGAAATATCAAGTTGCTGTTTCGAAATAGAGGAAGTATCTTGAATCACCACGTAATAAATAAATTACATTAACTGTTGCTTTAAATGCACACGCAATTTTGTAGTCCAAATAAATCTTGTTACAGCTCAATCTTATGTGCATAAAATTGTATCCAATTAATTACAATTTAAAATTTGATGGAGTTTATTGTACAAATTTTTAATACTACTTTACTTATACTCATATTGAAAAAATATTATATTTGAAAAGTAGTAATTAAAAAAATAATAATGTACACACCATGATAAATAATTCACTAAAATTATTCAGGAAGATTTATGAAGAGGAAAAGAAAAACGAAATTTTTCCAGCTTGTAAAATTAGTTTGACTGAAAACAATGATATCGTGATGGAGTCAAGGGCTTTTCTGTAAACTATACCTTTTGCATAGGTGTCTATTACAGATCACCACTCACCACCGTTGGGGTCAAACTAGCGATTACTCCCTTGTCAACGTTTCTTTTTCTCAGGTTTCTCACGTACGAATGCGTGACAAATACAATTACCAAACGTCCAAAAGTCCGTTTAAACTCATTGCATGCTTACAAACAGTTCATCTTAATAAAAACCATCATCGTACAAATAAGCTTCTCTGGAAATTTAGGCATTGTTGTTGAAAATGATGACTGACTGTCTATACATATTCTTTCCCATGAAGAGGAATCATATCTTTTCATCAAGTTTTAGGTGAGTGTTTTAAGAAAACAAAAAACATGGAACTCGCGCAGTCAACCCATTGCTTAATTGTAAGTTCACATGTGCAACTAGGCATACAGATAGTGGTAGCCGGTTTTGTACGGAACAGATAGTGCCAATCAAAAAAGACTATTCAAATTTTATCTGCTATAGAAAGCAAAAATTGCTCTTTGTGGTGGCATATTAGATAAGAATGGCAGAATAATAATAATAATAATATAATTTAAACTGGGCAAAAAAGCAAGCATGCACAAAATAATTTACTTAATACTATCAAACATATGTACATTATAGGCGATTTATATTCCCTGTTGAATATCATTTCAAAATGTTCCCATTTAATGAAGCGGTAATAGTAAGCAAACTATAAGTACAAAGAAAAACAATAGGACGCGTTTATAGCTTAACAAAGAGTGTGGGAAAATGTGGAGAAATCTTGATTGTTATAAATGTACATGTGAACGCTCTACATTTTTGATGCACACTTTTGAAACGCAAGACTAAGAAAATATATGGGTAATTTTGTTTTATTTCTCAGGAAAACTTAACTCAAACGCATTGAGAGATTCATAAGTACCTACAATAACTACCACTCTTCAACTTTAAAACTAAAAAATACATGAGCAATAAATATTAAGGAGATTACTGTATTATTATTTTTGCAAACTCAATACACGTTCGTTGTTTCATGTGTTCTATCTTACTGAATGTCCATGCAACTTTGAAAAATGCTCTCTGTCGTTTGCATTTTTTACTCAAATTTCGGACAGGAAACAGCACAAGTGACACGAGTCAGATAAATTATAACTGGTGCAGTATTTGTACTTGAATGTAACTACAGATTTGTTTTACAAAAATTAATAATTCTATGTAAAAAAAAATTCGGGCTAGGTAATTGTTTTATGAAGCACACAACAACTTGATTATTGGGTTTTGGGTTATGAGTTATTTGGAATATTACAAGCACTCTTGTAAATATGACCTGCATAATTAATTTTTTGTTGTTTTTCCCATAGGATCAGGTTCAAGTGTTGTGTTTAATTTTGATTAATTTGAAAGTGAAAC
>JAHZMT010002237.1:0-13702 GCA_027743785.1 Sinhomidia bicolor
TTTTTTGTTTTTTTTTCTGGTGAACTCAATTTGCTTTTCCCTCCACTCATTCTTATTCTCTCCATCCAACCAACCTTAGCAAAACTCTCAACGGTGAACAAAACACAGAGTTTAAAAAAATGCAGAAACCCAAAAAAGAGTAAATTAAGCAAACACATATTATTATTATTATCTGGAGCATCATGGTGCAGCAGCAGAATTTCTTTCTTCTTGTCTTAGTCGTCATCATTCTTTACACCACCACAAAGACCATTCTACCACACAGCATCATCCTTATCATCTTTCCTGCCTCTCAACAAAACAAAACAAAACATATTATAGGTACGTTTCTGCTTGTTTTGACGTGAATATACTTAACTGCAACCTAAATAACATATTTAGGCATCCACATTTTTTGAACTACTTTGCATTTTCCTAATGGCCTAAATGTGTCCGGTTTTTGTGGCTTGGTTGTCCGCTTACCTATACATACATACATTATATACCGGCTTTTCCTTTTTGTGTACGTTTTAAGTTCTTTTTATCTTCGCCAGCAGCCTCATCTGTCTCCCAGTTGAAAAGAACAAAGAAATGTGTTGTACACAAGCTTTATGGTTGCTTGCTCGCTATTAGTATACATAGTTAAAAGTGGTCCCAATTGTGGTAATGGTATATGGCATATATATTATGTACATTTTACTCCATGGCATACCATGCATACCAGCACCAATTTTTAAGAAAATGGAGAAAGTTTTGTTTCACACGAGAAAATTACAAAATAGTCTCCCTTTTTCCTTTTTCTCGACGCGCTTTTACTGCTGTTCTATGCATCTGTTTTTGCTCATTTTTAATATTACTATAAAAGCAATACTATAAGATGCAGCGCAGCAGCAGCATCAAATAAAGAACAGCAGCAAAGCATCCACACACACCTTTTCTTTTTTTTCTTCTATTTTCCCCCATAATAATATTTTATGGAACAATTAATGCAGTAGAGCATGTATGCATATTAAAGAGAAAAACTTGGGTGTGATTAAGACGAGAGAAAAAAAGAACAACACAAGTAAGTAAGCAGCTGGTACGTATGCATGCGATATTTATTTACATATTTACATTTTTTTCCAGATCCCTATAAATAGGTATATATATAAAAAGCATAAGCACTATTATATAATAGTTAATGTATGCAATATTAAACATTATGTAGACAAAGTTAATCTGTCTACCAGAAGAGTTGGCAAAGCATGCATAAAGCAGAGCAGAGCAGAGGCACAGACACACACATTTTTTTTATTTTGTACATTATTATTACCTGAAAGACTCGAACCATAACTTGGGATGTGGCCACACTCATTCCATCCCCACTCTCGGCCCAAATTACCACCTGGAAAAAGAGAAGGAGAACAAGAGTTTTTTATTTATTTTGGTAGCAGAGAAAAAATATAATAAATGTTTATTGTCTTTAAGATTAACGAGTACATTATGTTGCTGATGGTGTGCAGTACATCTTATTCTAGAGAGTTTGCTTGTGTTTCTACTACCGTCCACCGCCACACACGTAAATAAAACCAGGCCAAAGTAAATTGTGTATGGTATGTGTATATATTTATTTATCTGTGTATGCACATATTATTATATATAGCACTTCTCATTTACCATGAAAAAAAATCTTCCTAAAGCCATGCAGCTAACGAGAAAGTTTTCTCTTTTTTTATTCTTTTATATTACCACCACCACCATCATCATGCATCGTTTTGTAAATACACATGTTTTTTTCTTGCTGCTCTGCTGCTCATGTTGTCTATGAATAAAGTGTACAGAGATGTTCTACATAATGACTTTGTATTCACATTTGGATTGCTGCTGCTGCTAAAAAACAAATGACTTTTTTCTAGAGTGGAGATCTACTAAATTTCCTTTAAAAGAGAGAGAGGGAGAGAGAGGGAAAAACAATGACGTGTCAGATTGGCTTAATGTAAAAAATGTACAATACTAAAAGTACATACACACAACAGGAAATGAGAAAAGAATAGAAAAAAAGTCTTCATTAATTTTTTTTTTCATAAAAATTACAGACGTGTGACGTGTTTCACTTGTGTAAATAGTAATTATGATGATGATGGTGATGATGGCAGAATATTTAGTTGGGGCGTTTTATCCCTAATTTTTTGTTTTATGTATGTACTTGCCTGGCAGCAGCAGCAACAGCAGTGGTGCATTGAATGACTTTCTGCTGCTACTTGTAAAATAAATATTTTAGCTACTTGAGAGAGAGAGAAAGTACTAGTTTTTGCATAAAGTGTTATTGTTTCAGTGTAATATTCTGGCCTAAAAAGGCACAAACTTTGACTTTCTCTATCATTTACTCACATTTACTTACATTCAAGGAAAATGCAAGTTGCATGCACTGTAAGTGTAAGTAATGGAAAGTGCACAGTGAGCTAGAGAGAGAGAGAGAGAGGAGAAAATTGCATCATTACGCGATTCTAAATGAGCCTGAAAAGTGGATTTGCAGTTATGTCACATACACATACATTTATAAGCCAAGGACTTTACACGGCATACATACTATTCTGTATGTAATTGGATGCTGCTCTACTGTACTGCGTACTGGTAATCATCATCATCATCGTCATCATCATCATCATCATCAACAGCAAACAATCTCATCATTATGCCGTATATTATATGGCACTGGTCACACACAGGACAAGCAGAAAGAAGAAAAGTAATTCAATGCAGTCGTTCCTTCGTTCGTGTGTACTCAACTAACTACCTTCTATACAGCTCTGAAGAGTAGTCAACTTGACGAAGCACACTATTCAATATAATTACGATGCTCCATCACATCATGCATGTATCCTACTACCAGTATTTACTTCCACTGGCTTATTTAAATCTTTCAAGAAGAAGAACAAGAAAGCGAAACGACCATGGAGTGGAAGTTCAGTCCAGTCCTGTTCAGCAGAGAAGCTCGCCGCCAAAGAAGAGAAGGAGGAAAAAGTAAACAAAAAAAATTTAAGGTAGTCTACACTCTCTGGACTCTGGTGAAAACAACATGAGTATATATTTGTAGTAGGTATATGTACTTTGGTGGTGGTGACTTTTTTTCTACTTTTCTCTGGCGAAAAGAAAAGTGGAAAAACAAACTTGTATGTTAGCATACTAAACAGTAGTAGTAGTAGTAGCAAAGAAAAAAACTTCTTTTTTCAAGTGAGTTTTTTTTGCAAGACTTTTTTTTTCTTTTCGACTGTCTGGTAAACTGACTACTGCAGTATATAGCATTATTAAAGAAACAGAAGTGCAGGACACACACACAAAAAATATATAATTTGCTTTGCTACCTATCTATGTACTTTAGGTAGGTAGGTATTATTATTATGTTGCCACTAAACATAACAGCTTTTTTGGCTTAATGTTCCATGAAAAAGGAATTGCTGCCTGTGGGCTCATACACCACGCCAAAAAAGTAAAGACACACACACACACGCGTTTCTTCTTATATATAGTCTCTTTACTCACTACTACTGACTGGCTAGTAAATAAATACTTAAAGTTGGGTGAATTGTTTGGGTCGTGATGATGATGATGGTACGGTATACAAAATGCATTGTTGAAAAGACAAACAAACAGGAAAAAGAAAGTTTTTTTTTCTTCTAGTTTGTGTTTGTTATGTGGCGGACTCTACTCTGACGCTGGACTTTTGAGACGGTATACCTACCAGGGTTTGTTTTGGTGAATGAAAAGAAAAATATTGTAATGTTTGCTTTGTCGTGTAAAGAAAAGGGAGAAAGTTGAACAATTGGTTATATGAGAAAAAACGAGATGTTTTTTTAAAGAGAACTCTATTTTTTGTGGTTTAAAAAATAGAAAATCTTGTTGGCATTGTAGTGTAGAATAAACGTGTTTTGTGTGGTGAAAAGAGTTTTTTTTGGATTAGAACATTTAAGTGTAGTTTTTTTTCTTGCTTACGGTGTGCTTATCCTCGTCCTCCTGGTCCAACCTCGCCTTGATGAGTAAATTCCCTTGATGATCCACTTGGAAAAACTCATCATTGGAGCTAACAACCCGGAACCGGGGCTCGTCAATATTGGTCACCCGTAAAGTGGTAATGACAGACCCAATGGGAGCATCCTCCTTGACGAAAAAGGTTGCATTTTGCGGATGAATTTCTGGACTTGGCTCGCCATCTGGCAAGAGGACCACCGTGACGGGCACGTAAGAGTGGAGTCCTCCCTCGTCCGTGGCACCCGCCCAAAACTGCAGATCAACCCGCTCCTTGTCCTTTGTAAACTTGAGCACGTCCTCATCACTCATCCGAAGTCGAACTTCCCCAGAATCCGGGTTGATTTCAAAGAAGCTCGAGTCACGTTTTATTGATGAGTTGGCAGAAGGCAGGTCCACGATCGAATAGCGAATTCCAAATTCCGTGTCCGCGTCTACAGCCACAACCTAATTGAGAGGGTGCGAATGAACGAGACGATAGGATAAAATAATAATAAAATTGGCGAAAATTGTATTTAAAAAACGAGTAAAGCCAAGAAAGAAAAAAAAAGTTTTCGAGAAAAAAAATTTATTTAATCATGCTCATTTGTTACCTTATTTAATTTAATAAAAACAAATGAGACGACTTGTCTGGGATTACAATCATCCTTGCTTACACATAACACGTAGTATGTAGGGACAATACCCAGTAAAGAAAGCAAGCATGTACTACCAAGTATCAGCGTCTTCTTTCGCAAAGAAGGCAAAAACTTACAACTTTGTAATTAATTACCTGGAGAATTGGATTTTTAGAGCGGATCCTGTCTGCTGGTACGGTTACACGGTATTCGCTCACTGGAAACTGGGGTGCGTCTATCACACATACACACACAGAGAGAAAAACCAAAGGTAAATTAGCAGCGGTGTAGAACATAACATAATTATGTAAAACTTTCTTCGATAATAACATTCTCAGATTAGTTGTATGTATTATATACATAAGTCAGGCATTCACTACTGTTTTATATGGAACAAAAAATGTATATACATTTCGCTTGGAAACTTTCTAAAAAATTAATTACTAAAAGATATATTATGATGGTTTTATTTGCAGCGACCTTCTATTCGAAACTTTACGGCTTTATGCAAGCAATCGACCATAATTGCCTGAATAATTTTATGATGTAAAAAAAGTTACTTTTATAACGAAAACAAATTTGCTTTAACCTTGCCTTGGCGGCAAGGCTCGCAGACTGTAATTACACTCTGTAGCATTTACACTTTTATGCTTTCCTGCAAACAAAATAGGTAGTCCATTGTTTTTCACTATTCCACTTTAATAGTTGGTCCATATCCCATATTATTCTCTAACCTGTTTACTTATTACAGCTAACTTTCACCTAATTAGGTTACCCCTATATACGCCTCTCTGTTCTACTATCTGATATATCTTGATTTTTTATATAGGTAATCGTAAAAAAAATGTCTCAACCCAATAATGCCACACCAGAAACAATGTGGTGTTGGTTGTGCAATGCAATCTAAAGAGATAAAAAAAGTTAATTACATTCATTGACGTCGATGACTTTGACAACCAACTTGGTGTATCCCAACCATCCACCTCCATCCTCCGCCACCACATCCACTGTATGACTGGATTTCATTTCCCGATCCAAAGACACGTCGGGTGACGAAGTCAGTCTGACTTCCCCCGTGTTCTCGTCTATCACAAATAAGTCTGGCTCGTCTGTATCCGCAATTGAGTAGCGAATCTTGCCAAATATTGAGCGGTCGGGATCCGATGCTGTCAGAGTGGCGATTAGTGTTCCGTCTGCTGAGTTTTCAGCGCAGCCCACTTCGTAAATTAGAGAGGAAAACGTAGGAGCGTGATGATTTCTTGGCTCCACTTCAATCTACACAGAAAAGGGGAGAAAATATTTGAAATGTTAGAAAAAAGATATGCACAATCATCATTTTTCTTTAATTTATAAAAAAATATAAGCTAGTTTTATATTGTTTTTATTCAGCACATTTCTTCCAATCCGTTGCAATATTTTTGTTTTGCACACGCGTGGTAATAATAAACCACCTGCCATGAATTTTAAATCCCGGATGTATACAGGAAACTAAGAGAAAACTCGTTCAAACTTGAAAACCTTTTTATACTTTCTTTTTTTTCACACTTCTTTTTCCTGGAGAAAACTTGGTACAATAAACAACAGGAAGGAAACGCATCTGTCATTTTTTTGTTATTCTACATGAAAAAATTGTGTTCTGGAGGCAAGGTGTAGTATTTTATATGTAGATGTACAATTTGTACGTTGTGTAAAAAAGGAAAGAACAAAATTGGAATGTATGAAATTTAAAAATCAGAACATGGATTCAACATAACCCACCAATATAACACGCACTACTATGCACACACCACCACACCTCCTAGACAGATGCCCAAACAGGATGTCATAAAGGAAAAAATAAACTCTGGCGGTGTTGTTTGTATCGTTATGCATGATCGTTGAAGTGAATGTCTATAAAGAAATGCTAGGAAAGAAAATGATAATAATTCTATATGTAGATAAGGCATATAGGTATATAGGTAGGTATTATATAACGGAAATGTGAGAAATACATTTTATTCAAAAGGCAGAAAAAAAGTTGGAAAAACTAGAGAAAGAAGGATGATCATGTCACGCAAACATGAGGAGTGAGGACATGTGTATTACATTTTCCCACATAAACTTTATTTGAAAAAGTTTATTGAGAAAGTCAAAAAAGGTAAAAAAAAATGGAAAGAAAAATTGTATTTTTCATACATAATTTATCGACGGAAACTAGATTCTTAGGTTTAGGTACATAACATGCATATGATTATAATTTTATTTTTTTAACGGTTCCTAGAAAGTCTTATCATTGCAACTGGTATTTGCTCTTATGCGAACCTTAGAAAAATTTGATTCGTATTCCAGTTTAATAAACATTTTTGTCGCCAAAACTGCTTTGCTCTTCATCCATTTCATTCAAAAAATTGCTTATATACTGCAGGTGTTAAATTAACAAAGCAATTAAACTTACATGAACTCTCGAGTACGATGTGAACACCCCGTCAGTCACGGACACATTCAGCTCAAAGTTGAGCTCAGAAAGAAGAACGCTCGGTTGAGAGAGTGTAACCACACCTGTAAATTTAAAATGAACAGTTGTTATTACAATAATTACATCTACAATTATCATAACAAGTTTTTCATCACAAATTAAAATGTTAGACAAAACAAGCCCATTAAAGCGTCTAATTAATAAGCTGGTCAATTAGCAAATTTTTTATTTAAAAAAAAAACGTTGCTCTACATTTAATTTTCTCCCAAAATCGCAGCAGCAGCGGCGACAGCAACAACCTACAGAGCAAATGTTGCACATTTTCTTTATTACCCCAGCACATTATTATCACAATCTCATTACAGTTTTGCTCTAGTTGTTAATAACTGGCACAAACAGAAACTCAACTAATGAGAAAGCAATAATGACAAGGACAACATAATCTACTCGAGAACATAATAACAAATCTCTATCTCGACTCCTAATAATATACCTACATACATACATACATATAGAGAAATCGCGTTCATTTTTATTTATTACTACTCCATTCACTTGACATATTAAGTGTGTCTCTATTGGCACTCATTATATTCCTTTATTGCCTTAATATTACTTATTCCATACTAAAATCCCACACATTTCCACTTAATTTGCTCGACTAAAAAAACTCCATTAATTTTGGTGAAACCTGAACCTGAGTGGAAATCTTAAAACGGATTTTCCCTCTTCCTTTCCATATTCCAATCCAGCAATCTGCCTAAGACATACACACACACACACTATTATGTAAACATTATACCTACCTGCCTGCCTGCCTGCCTGCTGACTAATATTAAAAGCTAAAAACCAAGAAAGGAAAACAAAACCCTCTTTCCATATATATTTATATCCGATTGTAATACACGTTTACTTTACGTACTTACTTTGAAGAAGGAAAAGTTAATCAACCAAAGTGAAAGCTATATATAAGCCGTGTATATATAAAGAGGCACTCAATCGCTTTCCTTTTTCTTTATTATTTTACTTTCACCCACTTTGTATGCTTTCCTTTCATTCTACTTTTTAGCCAAAAATTTATCTACCATAATATCCTCTCTTCTCCTCCACTTTCCTCTTTTCTCTTTGCGTTTTCTTAAAGGACACGAGACACAAGGAAAAACAAAAAGCCATTTACTTTTCTTTCTCTTTTACCACTCCAAACGACATTTTACTCCACCAACCAACCAACCAACTTGGATATCGACAGTCTATAATAACCCTTCACACTGTTAGCTTCTTTGCCTCTAATAATAAGAAAAAGACCTTGAGATTCAGGAGAAGGAAGACGAACAACGCAAGAAAAACAAGTCAAGCAAGCCATAGTCACTAAAGAAAAAAAATTCTCTTTTTCAAAGACAAACGCCAAAGCAAAGCAAAAGAGGAAATCTATTTCTTAAAAGAAAGGACGAAAAAATTTATATAGCAAAAAAAGTAAAGAACGCAGTCATCTTTGTCCAGCAGCAGCAGCGGCATAAAAGTTCAAAAGCTTGCTTGCTGTACGTTTTTCCTTTTCCATTTTACGCAGAAATAAAGCTCCATGAAACAACACACAAGTGCCTGCATATTATAAAATGAAAGAAAAGTCAACTTTCTTCTAGACTCACTCTCAGCTAGCTAGCTATACCGCTGTGAGTTTTACTTTTGAAAAGGAAAATGAGACAATGATGGAGTTGTATTTACCGTGTTTGTTGTTACATATAGGCTCATGATGGCGTAATATATTGTCAGTACAATAAAGGAACATTGGATGATTGAATATGTGTGTAATGTATCTTTTAGGCAAGTTATCAAACACACAATAAAATGTGTATAGTCATCACCGCAGTGAGTGTACTGTAGTTAAAAATAAGTACAAGTAGGTATATATATCATCAAAGTTCTTTTTCCCGATTCCCGATAGAACTGCCAATAATAAACTCTTTTGAAGCTCCCACGTTTTTTTTCTCCATTTTTGTCATAAAATAGGTATACATAAATACACTTTTTTTAAAATAGTAAACCCGAGAAGGAAGGAAGGAAGCCCCACTCCATCATCATCAATGACCAAGCCAGTATATACCACGAAAACCAAAGGACAAAACCAAACCAGAGCGACCACAAAAACCACAGAGTCGTTCCATTCGTTTTTCATCATTACTTTTTATAATAATAATAATATTCGTTTCGTTGCAAATAAAACCAATTCAAAAGTCAACAGAAAAAATATAAGAGAAAAAAAGTCAAGCCAAGCAATTTTCTTGTTTCCCATCATCATCCTCAATGTTCAAGAGATTGTTGGACAATCAATGTGAATGGTTGGTGGAATGGGAATCAAAAAAGGAAAAAGAAAATGGATTGCTTGCTTGATATTTTTTTACTACTGTAAAACACTACCACCACTACAAAGATGAAAGTACGACAGAGAGACAAAAAAATGTCGTGCAGGAAGGAAAAAGAAGAAGAATTGAGATTACTCTGCAAAAATGTACTGCTGAAAAAAAGCAATGCTGATATGCTTACTGCAATAAAAAAATGTAGAGACAAAAAAAATATATTTTTATATGATATGGTTGGGGTATGGAACGTGACAAACCTGATTTTTCATCGATTTCAAACGCCGTTCCATGATGATGACTCTGGCCTATAATGGCAAACCGCAACGAGTCCATTATATCCGGATCATACGCGGACACTTTGGAAATGAAATGACCTCTTGGTGCGGCTTCTGACACACGGGCTTGGTAGATGGGTCTCTCAAACACGACACTTTCATCGTTCACGTCCAGCANTTTGGAAATGAAATGACCTCTTGGTGCGGCTTCTGACACACGGGCTTGGTAGATGGGTCTCTCAAACACGACACTTTCATCGTTCACGTCCAGCACTGTGCAAAAAAGACAAAAAATATATATTATTATTAGTGTGTGCGCGTCCATATGTCCATTTTCACATTCCATTCGAAACTATGTATGTTCTTGGTAATAGTAGTAGTTTTGTCATATGGTTTGGTTGGGTTATATTTGAGGAGAAGATTCACATTTGAACATGAAAAAACAAGGAGTTGTAACACACATTTCCTCTTTTATTCCCCTTTTTTGTACTAGTCACATTCCATTCCGTAATGATCTTCAGCGAAAAAAAAGAAACCCAATTCATTAAATTTATCGTGACCAAATTCGCGAGAAAAAACCACATGTCGTATATGCCAGTACGCAGTAGTGGAATATGGGAGAAAAAAAATCTGAAGTTCTCTATTTTTCGTTTCCTGAAAAAAACTTCGTGTCTCTGTAGTCTGTGTGCAAGCCATGTGCCATGCATGATAGCTGGCAGGTTTCGGTAAATTCATTCAACTTTTCGGTTTCAACTACTTTGAAGGACTGTTAGTTAGAGTGTGTCATTATGGCAGTTTATAAGTTTGGTAATTTGTATCCACAAACTCAAACACTTTCGTTAGCCGTGTGCAATCAAGGAATAACGTCTGCACTTTTCCATCTAAACCAAACCACATCGTTGAAAATGATAGTTTTGCAGAAATTATTATTGCAGCGGAAAAAAAGACAAACTTTACGTAAAGTGGGCAGTGGCTTGGTTTGCCACTTGACAATTTACAGATAATAATAATAATAATGATGGATACAACAATGTAGTGCGTAACAAGTATACCTACTATACTACTACTTTTACCTTACATTTCGCTAGTAAAACTTTCTATTAATATATTTTGAATTTTTTATCATGGTAAAATAGTAACGGAACCAACCGCACATTTTGAAGATGAGGGCTATGAGTGAGTACATGCCTAGAGTGCTTGTATAAATATGTGGCCTGGAATGTGGTACTTTTTCCTCATTCGCTTGAAATATAATACATATGGCATTGCGTTTTGTTATTCGATTCCAAATTACTCGAGAGAAAAGCAACAAAATAATTGACCCTTTATACATAATTGCCACTCGATCGTATCTAATTCATACATTTCCCTGAACATACCTCATCACTTTACTACTACAACTTCTTTTATTACTCTTTCCGGTGTAATAACTAATAATGTAGAGCACGCTACTACTACTACTGCTCCACCACCACCACCACCACTACCACCACTACCACCCAACCAACCTACTGCCACGATTATTCTCCCTTTTTCATTTTTCTCTGTAAATATACCTACACATTCCATTCTAGCAGAACCAGTATCATTTTCTATACGAGATTGACGGCAATGGCAAATAATTCGAGTGGGTTTCTTCGTTTTACACGAAAATGGTAATGGCAAAGATGAGAGCATGCAGTATAATGTCTAGTTTTCTGTCATTCCTGACTTTTTCGCACACAGTTTCTCTCTCTCTCTCTTTCTCTCAGAATACCTAGTAGTAGGCACGAGAACCAAAGAGAAAGTAAATTGGATAGCTTTCTCTAGTGAAACTATGTCGAGCCATAATAAAGTTGGAGTACCTACGATTTTCATTTTATGGTACAGTCATCATCATCATTATATCAACAGTAGTAGTATTTTCTGTATATAATGTAGCCTATGGCTTATTACTTGAGTTGGTATTCAGCCTCTGGTTATATTACTTTCCCAATGGTAAAATCTAAATGTGCGTTTTGAGTATTGTTATTGTTCTCTCTGTGTGTGCGTCTCTTTGCTGGTGTGTCAAAGTCTCAGTCACAGATTCGCATTTGTTTGCAAAACCAACAGGCTATATACTATACAATATATGACACGCATTTTTAGACTCTTATCAAAAAGGAAAATGATAATATAGAAAAACGTTTGCATGTAAATACAATGAAAAAATAAAAAGGTCTAAAAGTTAATGAACCCTGCTTGATTTTTAGAATAAGAAAACTTTTTAAAAATTTCTTGGCACGTGCACCAAAAAAAACGATTAAATAAAGTATTATTTTTAAAAAAATTACAATATTTTCTTACCTTCTACTACCACCCTTGCCGTTGAGCTCAACGCTGGAATGCCCGAGTCCTTTACCACCACGGAAAATCTAAACTCGTGCGCCCGTTCATAGTCAACCATCTGTTTTAAAACAATGGAGCCATCATTGGGCCGCACCATAAAAAATCTGGAAACGTCCGCAGCCCTCTGATTGCTGGTGGCATCCTCATTGACCATTCTATCCCTGATCAAAGTGGAAGAAGAGTCTGGAGAAAAACCTACAGCAGCATTTCTGTTTCCAACATCGTCGTTATTATTTTCATCGCCACCACCAACGCTACTACTACTCAGCAATCTATTTGCGGCCAGTTTCCGTCGACCCATTTTGTTCTTCCTTTTGAAACTTGAAGATGAAGAGGACGACGACGATGATGATGACATTCTCTCTGTTACATCTTCATAGCCATTCTGCCAGTGCTGCTGCCTCTGCTTCCTTCCTGCTGATCACCCAACTCAATAAACAGACCTTTTTCTTGCTGCTGATGCTGCTGCTGTTGACGATGACGATTTTGTTGCTGCTGTTCCTCTCTGCGAAGAAGATGCTGATGATGATAATGATGGTTATTATTTCCTCCTTCTCCTCCTCCTCCTCCCACCATCGACACCATGTCCAGATCCAGATCTTGTGTAGAAATGTGCCTAGAAATACGTCGGGAGGAGATGCGCTCTCCCTCTGCAGAGATTCGAATGGGAGCATCGTCAGGAATTAGCTCGTACGTGAGCATGGCGTTGATACCGGTGTCGTTGTCAGATGCTCGCAAAGAGGCAAGCAAACCGCCTTGTGAAGGCATGTAGCCTTCTGCCAATCGAATGTGGTACGTGGTTTGCGTAAATCTTGGTCTGTATTGTTGAAGATGAAGAGAGAAAGAAAAAAAAAGAAATCATGGAATTAGACTCAGAGACAAGTGTATTGAGCATTGAGCACGATTTTCTTTTGGGTGGTACATACGCGCGGCGTTTCTTCTGTTCTAAAATAATAATGATCAGATTTGTATACAAAGTAGAAAGGAACATGTTTCCGTAATGGAATATAGAGCATAAAAAAGATACTCTATAAAAAAAATTTCCCTTTTTCTGAGGCACACATTGGAATTTATTTTTCTTGGGCACAGAGAAGCATATAATTTCCTTTTGTGTTGTGAGCTATTATTGTGGAGGGCATATTGCAAAATAAAATTGCCATTGTCAGTGACACTAGCGACTTTCTCATTTCCCGTCGGCATGTTTTAGACAAATAACATCGTATCCGAGCGACTTTTTTATAGAATAGCTTTGGGCAGAAGTGGAAACAATGAAACAAGATATTATTGAACCTAATAATAGAAAAAGAAAAAAATCTGCAAATGTATTTTGGAATGCAAAACAAATTCAAATTTTCTTTCGCTTTCTTCTTTTGTCTTTTGCATTTTTTAAGTGGATAACATGCCGAAATGTAAAGAGAACGTGACAACATTGACAAAAAATTGTATGTGTTTTGTGGGGGTGGAAAACTGCTGATTTAATTGTGAACGTGACCTTATGAAAAAAAGAATGACTTTTTTAGAATAATAATAATAAACAGAATTCATTTCAAACCTGCAATCATTGCTGTCTTTGAGCCGAATAAGAACGTGAGTATTGGATCCGGAAGATGTGACCAAATCAGTTGCTCTCACTGTAAGACGGTAGGT
>JAHZMT010002238.1:0-11689 GCA_027743785.1 Sinhomidia bicolor
ACGGATAATACCTAAGCAATCAAACGAAAGACCAGTATTTTTTATTATATATATTAAGTATTGATATGTGTATGTGTAAGTTTTATATAATAGTTTATGTATAATAATAACACCTTTGGATTCACTACTAGCTGATTAGGAGAATTTGATGTACAAAATTTTGAATTTTGAGTTATTTCAGAAAGAAGGAGTAATTGCTTCTGCAGCAAGCCATAGGCACTTGTTTCTCAAACAAATACTTTCGCAAGTAAAATGGTTAAGTAGTGAATACGAATTCAATGCAAACAAAATTTTTGCGTGGAAATACTTAGAATTAAATTATTTTTTTCCATCGTTGTATTTAAATAATAGATAGAAAATTTCGGACAACTAAGTAGGCAGCCGCGAAGTTATTTATGGAACAGACAGAGTACTTTTTTGGGCGAGATGCAATTTGAAATTTGTATATGCACTTCCAGGCGAATGAAGTATATAAATTTACCCAAATATATATGTATGTAAAACGTGCTATGTTTATATCGAAGGATGCGCCTTTAATTAAATTCCTTTAAATATCAACAGGCTTTAATCAAGGGTTGTCAACGTGAATGCATCAATAAAGAGAACGCTGCATAACGGGGTAGATGGGTTTGCTTGGGTGAAAAAAAGCTTGGGGATAAGATTGCAAATTCGGTCATGGAAATTCGTGCTCATCACAAAGATAGGAATCCCGGAATTTCAGGGTCAATTATTTTCTAATTCCAAAAATATTACTCTCTTCAGGCAAACATCACTGACTTGACTTGTTCTCTTTATTGATTCATTTTACGTTGACAACCCTTGGCTTTAATGATGTGCTTTTCTGAATGCTATCATTTTCATATTATCTTGATGTTATTTTTTCGGCTTTGGAGTACTTTCAGGAATTCGGTTGTAAGGGTAACGATTTAGAAGCAAGGGGGAACAAAATTTATTTAATTTCTCATCCCAGGATTGTTTTTCAATCTCAGGAATGACTGACTTAGTTTAGTTCGTCGTGATGGTATATTTTTAAAAATCTTTGGAAGATTTTATAGAAACTGTAAAATTACTTCACCCGTTACATCAAAAGTTTCATTTCTTCATTCTCATATCCTCATTAAGTTCCCCATGTATTTTGCCATTTAAACTAGTTACCAGGAGATCTTAAAAATTTTAAATGGGGAAAATACATGTAAAACTAATGCGGATATGAGAATGAAGAAATGAAACTTTTGGTGCAATCCACCCCTGTTTTACTTATAAATTAAAACTGGAAATCAATTAACTATTAACTTAAACTTCAATAGAAAACAACTTGGTACATATGTTGTTTGTAAATAAATATGTACCGTTGAGCGTTTCGTAGCATTATGTGTGCATTAAACACAAATATGTCATTCGAATGTAACGTCAAAATAAAGCATACTTCGGGTGGCTGTGCTGTGATGTATGGCTTATTGATACTTTTTAAATAAGCTAACTTACACATATGCAATGTACATACCTACGTTCATTCAATGCCATAAGCATTATTTTGCAGCTTGTTTGAATTTACATTCTATTTGCTTTGAACCAAGTAAATAGAATTTAAACCTCATTCAAAAAGCTAAACTACATACTTCAAAGCAGTACACATCACACGGTATGTATCTAACCTAAATAAAAAAAATGTTCTATAAAAAAATGGTAAACCAGACCTGTGATTGGAGTGCGAGCCAATTTTTGCGTGTTTATTGGACCATTGTATATCAATTGGGAGATCCCCTTTGGCCCTACACTGAAGAATAGCTTTTTCTCCTGATCGCACGGAGATTTGTTGATCCCGATCCGCAAATTGAGCTGGAGCTGCAGAAAAAAAATCAAATAAAAAAGAGCACACACACAGTCAAGTTGAGTCAAGTTCTTCTTGCATATCACATACACTATTTCACCTTTCCCCACATCCGTCACTTTTACAAAAGTACACACACTCAACAAAGCATATATGTATATATATAAGAGGAAGTACGGTTTATCCTTAGAAAAGAGGAGGAAGATGATCATATGAATATATTTTTTTTGTTACGTCTTTCACGAAATGTGAAAGTAGTGAGGTGCATATAGTAGTAGTGTAGGCGAGATAAACCATTATGAAAAAGGCACACGCATGTCACTACATATGTGTGTGCAATCATTCCTGATTATATCGCCCACCAATCTTCTCGCGAAAAAAGTAAATCTCTCGATCCTCTCCTCTCTGCTACTGCAATATGTTAACAATCGAAGAATAATGATTGCACAGGAAGTTAAATTTCCTTTCTCGGCACATCTCATCTTTCCTTTACTTGTGTAAGGTGAGGTAAGTAAGCTATATTATTTTTACCTACATATATACATACAACGTAATATAATATGTATGTACATACGTAAGTATTCAGTGAGTGCCTGGCATTATTTGATTGTCTCATTCACTTCTTCTTCGTACAATAAAGAGTTTTTTAAACAGGTTTACATTTAAGCTGCTCAGTTTTTTTCTTCTGCTTCTGCAACGAGAACTATAGGTTTAATTTTGCCTGTCTGTGATCCCAAAAAAAAATTCCCCACTGACTTTGTTCAACTTCTTTTTGCTTTCGTTGCAATAGAAAGAAATGCAGAAAGAAACTAATACCAGTACCAACTGCTCCAATTCACCTTTTTTCCTTTTCTCACTTTCTCTCTCACCGATCACAAACAAATGCCAAGAAAAAAAAGAAAGAAAAGCAGATCGTTTCAAAGAAAACAAGCATGTGCAGATATTTTTTTTGCAACTGTATTGTTTCCCGATACCTTTCCATCCCATCTTAAAAGATAAAGTCAACCAGCAGAGAAAATCACATTAAGGTATCCATTCAGCGATATAGTGCGAGCATCATTTCGCACTAGTTTTGATTTAACATTCCTTTTCTTATATAAATTTTTTTTGATTGTTTTGCCCTTTTTCTCACGCTTCTTTTCCTGCGTAAGTCGCTTGTGCAGGGAAAAGGTAAAAATTATTGTTTTTGTACTTTAAACTTAAAGAAAAGAAAGGCAATAAGCGTGTGATTAAGTGAAGTCATTACTGTTATATTTTAATACTGCTACTTATCATCAACATCAATTGGTACTGAGTACAGTTTTGCAAAAATGAAGGCATCACATAACTTTTGTCAGTGTTTTCCTCCCTTGTACTATAACATTATATTTATTAAAATTTCCCTTTTGGTAACGATTCTGAGAAATAATTTATTTGAAAAATTTTGGTTTTTAAAAATACTGTTTTCATAAAAATGGTTTGCTTTCTGTTTTTCCGAGAAAAAAAAGGTTACAAAAACATTAAAACAGCGTGCCCGATTTTTTGTACATAAACGAAAAAAAAATATAACTAGAAAAAACGTCGATTGTTTTGTTCTCTCTTTGAAGAAAGCAAATATAACATTGTATGTATATTATGCAATTCTCAAAATGCGAACTAACTTTGAACTTAGTTAAATAAACTCAAAAAAAAAACATAACGACTTTTAAAAACTTTTCTTCTCTCACATATTTTCTTTATCTTTTCACTTTTTTTCTTCCACCAGCACACTTTTCTTAATGGTCTGTATGACTCAACAAGGGGTCCATTCTCTTTCTCTTTAAGAAAAAAAGTATAACAGCTTTTTACACTTTCTGTATATCAATCTAATACATATTAAAAGGAGATAACCGATTAACTACGTACTAGTAGTAGTAGTAGTACATTAGAAAAAAAAATATATAAATGTATTTGTAATGAGTATATATATATGTATATATACTGTATACAACATGCTGACTTACTACTGACTAACTGACTATAAACTTTTTAAAAGTCTACAACTGTTACTAGTGGCCCTCGTCTTAACTTTTTTTTAAAAACGAAAACTTTCTCTTTCTCTTTTCATGCGTAACAGCACTTGACGACACAGATTCTCTCTCCTTGAGAGAGAAAGTCGACTGATGTGACTTTACTTGAAAAGGCAAAAAGTGCTTGTAGCTACACAATCTAGCTAGTACACTGTACAATTTACACTCATCGCTCATCATATTATTATATATTTTGCTTCTTCTTCTTTTTTTTGCAAGTAGGTAGGTATGATTGTTCTTTATATTTTTTCATATAGTACAACTCACCGAGACTTTTTGGCACACAAGAGAAAAGTTTGCCTCTTTTCATGCAAGAAGTAACACCCTTTTTTTCTCACCCGCCATTTCAACACCAAAACAACTAAAGACAGTCTTCTCTTGTCCTTGTTTCACTTATTGCTGTTGAGAGAAAGTCAGAGAGAGAGAGAGAGAGTGTCCTTTCGTGTGTAAGAAAAGCTAACATAACATACCTAAGTGCATCTATATATGCATTACATAGACTATCTTATTAATATACCCGTGTGGTGCTTTTAAATGTCTCGGGAACAAAAAGGAAAGAAGAAGAGAAAAAACATCAAAGACATGTCTATCCAACTTTACTGACAATATAGTGGAAATAAAATTTGCAGTAAAAAGCAGACCGTGAATGGAAATTAGAAATAATAAAAATGGCGAAAGAATAAAAAAGTACAAAATTTGCAATCTAGTTTTAGACAGAAATTACTAACACTTGATAAAAGTGCATTATTACACACGTTACACAACATGCAACTTAAAATGCATTTTTTCATTGCTCCTGTAATAATAATAATACCAGAACGTTACATTGGCTGTGGATGAACATGAGATTTTTAAAAAATCCAGAGCTGTAAAGTTACAACTACAAATTGTGTTGTGCAATAATAATACAGCATATTTATTCTATAACTCGTTTTTTTATTCACGGAATGAGGTATAAATTTGTGTGCCAGTTTATCCGGCACGGAATACATACAAAGCATAATAATAATTTCAAACGTAGTAGTTGTTTGCTTCCCCAAAACAGGAAGTTGATATATGCTTCTACCCAAATTTCCTATTTCTCCATTCTCTTATAAAAAGGCTATGAGTTTTTAGACCATTCACGCTTTATAAACTAGTGCTATGTATATATCGTTGTGGAATAGAATGCTGATGATGACGATGATGATGCTTTGCCACAGACGTTGTTGCATACTTTGGCACAATTGCTAACTGCGGGCTATTTTAATAAGGGTATATTGAAACCTGAAGGTATGTGCATACACTGTGGTGAGCAAACACACAAAACTATATTATTCAGCAGGAAGAGGAAGAAGAAGGCAACAACGGAGAAAGGGAAACAACAAAGGCAACTTTTGACGTATATTTGCAAAAATAAATATATACATACTCATGAATTGTGGAAAAAAAAATTTTTTTTTTCGTATATAAAAATGTATGCAACCACAGGAAAGAACAAACGAGTAGGCGGATGTATGCCAAAATAATCCAATATCCACTATCCACTGCAACAACAACAGCAATAACAACAGCAACACACGATGATAACTATGAAAACTACGGTCTCCACACCAAAAGAGAAACAGAGAGAGAGAGAGAGAGCAATCCAACCGCCAAAAAACTTAGCAAAGAGCAGCGTGTAGTCAACCAAGCGAAAACCAACATGGAACATGGGTTGAGGAGAGAAAGAAGAAGAAGAAGAAAAAAAAAGAGAATGTAGGTGAAACCGTTACTTTTTTTTACACAGTCATATGTAAAAACAACTAAACTACTAAACACACAAAAAAAACAGTTCAACCGACGAAAACGATGCATGTACTTTACCACACACAAGTTATTACTCGCACATGGAGAAAGTTGTGGGGAGAGACAAAAACATGTATTGAATGGAAATATTTACCGTGCACGTGTACAATATCTTGCTGGATTTTTTGAAGAGAAAGTATGCAAATGTATGTACCTAATCATATCATATGTACCAACAAGCCATTACAACCTGCATGCAAGCATGCTGATAAAAAACGTAAGATTTTTGCTTATAGCAAAAAAAGTAATGTTATTGCTCAGATTTTTGTCGTGTGTGCTTACTTACATTATTATACGCTTTGTTGTTTGTTATCTCTTGCTTTTCAGTTGTTTACCATGTTCTGTTGTTGTTGTTGTTGTAGTTTTACAATGTCCTTGCTAACTTGCTGGGTTTGTGAAATTGAGAGCGGAAAAACAAAAGCAAAAGCCTTTTGTATAATATATTATGCATAAGGTACTACATATAAGTACAAATATATATTGTGCGGTTGTCCTTGTTATTCCTGTGGCAGTAATAATAATAATAATAATAATAAGTAGAATGTAAGTACATGTAATATTCATAAAAACGTACTTAGAGAATCGGCAAGAATTGATGATGACGATGATGATAGCTGATAAGTACAGTCGATACATATGTATAAAGGCTCAACTCGATTAGACTGACTGACGGTTGTACACGAAACACACAAATTTAGTTTGGTTGGAATAAAGAGTCTAAGTCTACCTACCCTAAAGTTTTTTTTTGTATTTGATTGTCGCTCTGTGTATGAAATTCAAGGAAACACTGTGGCGACTGGTATGCATGCCAAAGCAAAGTGGAGTAGGTGAATTCCTGTTATTTTTTTATATTTTCGTCTTAGTGTTTTGCAAGTTTGCCTAGTCTCTCTCTCTCCCTCTCTCACGCTCAAGTAAAGACTTAAAAGGGATTTTGAAGATGTGATTTTGCAAACCAAAGAATATGGCAAAAAGTAGTACTAGAAACTGACTGAGAAGGAGAAGGCGGGAGAAAGTAGATATATACTAGTACTACAACTACAGTGCTAAAGCATTACTCCTCCTCTGCAACTCTATACAAAACAACAAAAAGCTCCCACTTCCTTTGATCTGCTGGATGGATGAATCTATAGCCCGGATAAAACTGATAAAGTGTATGTGTGTATGCGATGTCATGCAGTCATGCGTGAGTTTTCTCAACGTATGGAAAACTATTCTTATATATTTTTTTTTATTTCTTTGAACAACAACAACAACAGCAAAGTAAATACAAATATATATAAAAGGGTAATAAAAGCCACAACGGTGAAGAGTGGATATTATATGGATCGGTAGAGAAGAAGAAGAAGAATATGAGGAAGCTCAATAACATTTTTGTGTTTTTTTTCTCTCAAATAAGTAGAATGTACATATATTTATTGATTACTTTTTTAAAAGTAATATTGATTTCAGTTTTAGCTCATATAAAAAATAAAAAATATCTTTTCGTCATCATTTTATGGAACAACAGCAAAGTAAATACAAATATATATAAAAGGGTAATAAAAGCCACAACGGTGAAGAGTGGATATTATATGGATCGGTAGAGAAGAAGAAGAAGGATATGAGGAATCGAGGAAGCTCAATATCATTTTGTGTGTTTTTCTCAAATAAGTATGTATGTACATATATTTATTGATTACTTTTTTAAAAGTAATATTGATTTCAGTTTTAGCTCATATAAAAAATAAAAAATATCTTTTCGTCATCATTTTATGGAACAATAAAGAAGAGAAAAACCGCCGTACATTTTTGCAAAAATGGTAATAATATCAGATATGTTGTTTGTTTGGCGGATTTAGTATAAATGATGTGATGTGTAATGGTTGCTGCGAAATAAATAAGTGTACTGTCTAGTAGGCTAGTTTTCAGATCCGTATGAGAAGAATAGAGTTTGCCAAGTTCTGCAGCAGCAAATTCAAGTAGAGCATGATGCTCCCCATATCGAGGACAAAGTAGCTTCCAAACATGTTCCGAAGTGGAAGCTGTGCTCGGGACACCCGCTTCCAGTAGCCGTGTCTGACCACGGTGGCGTGCCATCGCCAGAATCGGATGCACTTGTCGGAGAGCAAGTGGACGCTGACGGAGAAGCTCATGGTGAAAAAGACGACGACGGTGAGCATGATGGCGAAAATGAATGCAAAACTCCAAATGAGAAAGGGGAGTCGGTGACCTGCCCGAATGCAGAGCCAGAGGAAGCCCACAATGGTGATTTGGCAGTAGGTTGGGAAGATGGAGTAAAACTGGTTGAAGTAGATGCACAGAATGCTGTGGCAAATGCGAAGGTGGCTGTACTCGACGTAAAAGTGGTGGACACTGGACAGCTTGCGAAAAAGGGTGAGACAGTAGCTGTACATGTGTATGCGGCATGCCTCGAGTAAATAAATAAATCCAAAGCAGCGACACATCACGAGGACAAAAAGGTTAAATAAAATGGCGCGTAGTAGCAGGACCAACAGCGTGACCAGGATGTCGTTGGAAATGGAAGCGGGGATAATGTACTCGTAAATGACAAAGTAGCTGGGATCCAAGCGAAAGTAGAGAACGGGGATTAGCGCAAAGGGAGAAATGAAGGTTAGCACGGTGTTGATAAAATTGGCAAACAACGTAATGTACAGTTCTCTGGACTGATGGGAGCCATCTAATTCAGCGGAAACTGACTCGTGATGAAAATCTGTCAATGAAAAATTTAAAAAAATGTTTGCAAGCTTATGTACGTTTTGATTTGGAGGCTTATAACGGCTTAATAATTATTATTAGTGAGTATGTACGGCTATATAATTATTAAGCTAGTTTAGATATATAAGCCATATTGCTTACGTACTTTTATCAAGGTAGCCAGCAAACAATTTTAATGAGTTGTATCCTCTCATTATATCGTCTGCGGAGCGCTCCGTTACATGGAAAAGAACAATTTGGGTGAAACCACTGAAGCCAATTATTACGACGATCACCAGGTTAATCAGATTCATTTGGGGAAAGTACCAGGCTGATGTAGATATGTCTGCACTGCTACTACTATCACCTCGATGGAAAAATTCAGTGAGAGCAATGTGAGCACTGGCTACACAGCCGGATAAAAAAATCACAAAGGTTTCAATCAAGTAGCTGAACCCGTGAAACTTGGAGTTGTCAACTTGTAGGGATGCCGTCGGAGTAAAATTGATTTTCACCGAGTAAAAGTGCGAGTAGAAACCACGATACAATTCAATAACTGCGTAAAATTTGAGGAGATGAAATCGAAGGAGCATTTCCTTTTTTAGTTTAGAAATTCGCTTCAGTTGCAAACGTAACTTTTTCATCTTGACAAGTCATGCTTGAAGTAGCCAGTTAGTTTCGCTTTTGTGTTTGTGGATCTAAGAAACGCAGTTTTTTTTTCAAATTTGATTGATACATGTATACTGGGATTCTTCTCCGTACAAATCAACAGTTATTATTATTATCCATTAAAATGTTCCAATACTGCTAGTTAACGAAAGGTTGGCAGTAGTGGAATGTTTGCTTAAAACTCGCCACAATAATTTGCGGCAAGGACGGACATTCTCATATGCACTGTAATTGATAGTCGCAGAAAGTACCATTATTGCGACCAGTTATTACTTAATTCAAGGAAAGAGATGTTATCTATAATTATTATTATTATTTGCTTAATGTATGTACGTAAAATATCTATATAGCTTTCAGTTTTTTATATACACGCAATTCTAAAGTTTTTAAAATCGTATATTAAACCTCAATATAGTAATCCACATAGTATTTGTATTTATGTAGTATTAGCTTGCTCTCAGCTCTCATAATATTTGTGATGAAAAAAATATATTTTCTTTTGTTTGTGGAAAAGATTTATTACGTTGATATGTTTCAATACACACACTTTTGTGCTTGCTTACTCACTTGTTGACCAAACCAGCAGCACACATCTACAAGACTTCAACTACAACGCTGTTACAATTTGAGCTTTTATCCAAAATGGCTATCAAAATTCTATTCGATGGTCAGTCAAATTATTATTAAAACCATGCATATTGCATTGGCTGCTTATTAAAAAAACACGCAAAATAACTTTTAAGACAAGGTAGCATATTAAATCAAATTTAAACAAAAGGCTCATCAAATTTTCAGAGACAACCAAAATAACTAGATATTATTGATTGATTGCTAACCATTTACAAAAAAGTTTGAGAATTTAAAAATGTTTCACAATGTTTGTAATAATCAATTATCAGAGTTTTGAACACAGAAGAATACGTTGTTTTTAAATAAAGATCGATAAGAAAATTATTATTGTGAAATAATAGTAATTGCTTGAGCAGGGCAAAATAGAAAACGACGCCAGTTGCTTAATTTCTTTTTTAAATTTTCGTTAGTTTGCCTTCATTGCATTTGTTTTTGTTTTAGACGCTATTAAAATCCACAATCATACATGTAAGCTATTTACTTTACTTTTCCTTTCTTCTCATGTATTGCTTATATTACGTAAGTCAGCAAACAAAATTTTCGTGATCATCTGCACCGAAATTGGTAACTTCACTTTTAAAAAGTATAATTTCATTGCAAAAAACAACCAGTGATTAGCTCGCAGCAGACAGACGGATTTGATTTGCAGGAAAATACCTGTAAGTAGCGCAGCGACGCCACGTGCAAATGTTTCACGTGGTAGTTTAGCCATAATTTATTATTTTTTAAATTGTGATAATTTTCAAGATTCATTAAATCGGCTGTGCAGCAAATATACTTTTGTGTTGCGCTAATCTCAGCACCAGTAAGTGTTTTTACCTGACATATCAGTTAAGCACAGTTAGCTGTAATTTATAAATCGTGTCATTTAAGTTGTCCAAAGTCAACCACCGAATTATTTCTTACAATTTTTATTTATGCATACCTATGCATGCCATATTACTTATTCAGTTGACAACTTCTAGTACTAATAGCTCATAATGTGGCTAATAATACTAGTAGCTCATGTTCCATAAATTGAGCATTTTTGTGTTTTACATTCAAAAAGGTTTAAAAAAATATTTTCCAATGCACCAATCTACCAAAATACTGCCACCCTTTCTGTGTCCATAGATTAGAGGGCCATGCCATTCCAGCACTTTTACCACTACCGTGCTACTTTTAGTCAGTCAGTCAGCAGCAGTGATTTACTATTAAAGAATGCATTATTTCGCTTACCCTAAGCTAAGCCATACATTTCCTTCTTTTTTTCATCTTCTTTCATTCACCCACCCAACACCCGCTCGTTCATCCTATATATATCTAGCACATAGCGTATCATCACACACAATGTAATTCACTAATCTGTACAGAGAAGCCCAAGCTGTCAGTGTGTCAACTGGAGTGAAAATGATGAGGAAACTTTCCCTTTTACTTTCCCCACCAGCAGCATCGTCATACCGTCGTACAGAGAGAGAGTAGAACTACCTATGTAGAAATATATGCATGTATATGTATATATGCACTACACAAATTCTCAAACCAAAAACTTTTTTCCTCTCTCTTTTTTCCCTTTATACCTGCCTTACACAACGTGTGTCCTTCAAGCATGCTAAGACATAACAGTCACACCAAAAAAAATGTATTCATTTCCATAACCTTTTTTCGTGCTCCTTTTCGTCTCTCTCCGAATAAACTTCTTCTTATTGCTTCTCTTCTTCACCCTTTCTCCTCCATTCAACTCTTTATGTCTTAATGTAATCACGTACAATGTTCAGTTTTTTTAGTCAATCCTTTTCCATCTGTCGTTTTTACCAAAACCGGAAGTGTGCTTTTCTCCATCCATATCCTTTTTACTCTGCTTTATTCCACTGTTGCTGCTGCTGCTGTCCTCTTCCCTTCGTTTTCCCTTGTTACTCTTTTCTTTCCTTCTTTATCCCTACTTGTTTCTCTCACAAGCGTTTCAAACTTATTAACTATTAATGTAATATATATCCACTACTACTGCTAC
>JAHZMT010002239.1:0-16646 GCA_027743785.1 Sinhomidia bicolor
GATGATAATACGTTTTATAACAATTTACTTTGGTGCTTGCAACGACAATAGATAACCAAACCTTTTTTGGTGGTCGGATATCGAAGAAGAGTTGAAGAATAAAATTAAAAAAACAATCTGTTTATGAGAGACTTGGATATATTTTTTGTAAAAACAGTTAACTTATCGGATGAGCTACAGTGGTAGTGAGATAATAATAGTTGTAAGAAGGACATTGGGAGCAGCATTTTTACTTTTGTTATTATCCAGAAGAAGGAATATTAGAAGCGTCACTGTTTCCAGATACCAGTTCTGCTCCATCATCGATCCATTTCATTCAGACATGCAGACAGACAGCCAGAGAGACACTTGAGAGAAAGGATAAAAAATGTTGAGATTGTACCACTACTATTTAGTGATGCAGCTGTTGTGATGTTAATATGATAGGCAGTAATTAACCAGGAAAAAAATGGTATGAAAAACAAAACTATCTTGATCACGCATATCAATAAAATACTGCTCCTGCTCCAGCATTCCTTCTAAATTGCTATTGTGAATGGAAGGAAAAATTGGGGAATTGAGAAAGAGAGAATTTTTATTTTGAACTAATAAAAAATGAATAAAATGAAAGGGTGTTAAATGTAGAGAAACTAATGGAATGATGATAAAAGTGATACCCGAAATTGAAATTCAACCCAGCCACTGGTTCATTTGAGTGAGCCCCTGAATGCTGCTGCTATACACGTAGTACCATTTTTATTTGTCAATGTGACATGGAAAAAGTGTTTCACTTGACAGACGCGGAAGCACACATACAGAGTCACAACTCCGGAAATGAACAACAAAATGTACTTTTCCGCCTTTTTATCGTCAAGTGGAATCAAAATTTTTATTTTTTTAAATATTTTTTTTACCAAGAAATAAGTTTCTACTTTTCCACAGCGTCAAGTTAAACAAAAAAAATCTACATTTCATTGGAACTCAACATAAACAAAATATTATAACGGTGGCAAAGTTATGACATGCTTTGCTCTCCCGTTCCCGTATTTGTGTTTTTTCAGTGGAATGTTTTAGTTTTTGTACGTGCATACAGAGACAGCTAGATTGACAGACGGAAGGTTACAGCCAATATATTATGCTTTAAAAATGAAATTGAAATTCAACCACATTTCCTTCATTTTTCTCGCGTAGTTAAAAGTTGTGATTGTGATAATGATTTGAGTTTTTCTGCTAAAGGAATAAATCAGGCAGGGCGCTCTCTTCTCGAGAGGATAATGCATTGCCAACAACTGGCACTGTCAAGTTCTCCATAAACAACATGCCTGGTTGGTACACACACACACGGCACAACCTTCAACCTCCTGTCGCTAAAATGCAAACCGGCAACTGAAAACTGTTAAAATGTATACAACAGCAGCAGCCACCAACAACATGACTTGAACGATACAAACAAACATTCATACAGCAACATTAAAACTTAAAAGCTTTATCACCTCACCAGCAATAGCAGCATCAGCATAGCATGGACTTTTATAAAAAAGTCAAGTGAGTTCATATCCAAAAAGTGAGCAGTAGTCATTTTAAAACTCATTCATTTCTTCGTGCTTCGTTGTATTTTTTTTTCTCTCTCTCTCTGACCAGATGACATGACAAGGATATAATGAATGAGCCAACAGTTCAAAACATGGAGTGAGCGCTGGCAAACCCCAGAGCATTCAGTGATGGTGTGGTGGCACTGACATCAATCAAAATACACAATGTTTACTTTAGCTGAACAACACGGCGAAGGAGAGAGAGAAAAAAAAATGTATTTTTATTCCAAGGAAAAAAGGCGAGGAGAAAGGTGATATAGGAAATAAAGTCTTTCCGTGTTGATAAAACAAGAAATAATTCATTTCTAACATCTGAGTAGGTTCATACACATCTACTCACGGTATAAATAGGTAGTCATGCAAAAAACCATCACTCATAATAACATTTCATATAAGCAAACTGACCATTGGTGGTCACCTACTTCAGTAGAAAAAATGAAAATATATGAGCAGCCTAAAGATATTCTGTGCTTGCACCTATGCATACCTACATACCTTGCACATACGTTTACACACAAACAAAACAAAAATACAATCATAAAAATGCTTTTCCCAATTCATTCATTCCAAGTGTCAGTCTGTCACCGGTCTTGTACACTCTCGTTCGGAAATAAATGGATAACTCCACTGTTCTTCTGGGAAATGCTAACAGCGGGATTTTTTCCACGTTTCTTCTGTTTGCTGCGTTGTCGCACTCCAAGCGTTGTTGTATAACAGTGTATAAAAATTTTGTGCTTATTGTCCCTCTTCTACACTCAATTCCCATTCATCTGCATATTTTTATTTAATCCAAGAGATGAGGAGAAATGGTCTGTATGGTGGTGGTAACACTAACACTCGTGTGCTATGCTAAAATCTTGATGTCAAAATATGCCGTTTTGCTTAGTCATAGTACAAGTTTTGCTTAAATTATTATACTGCCAAATATATTTTTTTGTTATTCATTCAGCTTTATATATAATGTATGCATACGTAATCTTTGTGGTTGGTAAGCACCTTTTAATGCTATTAGTTGGCTCTACTAGATGCGGGAGAGATTTTTAATATTTTCAGGTTTCATTATGCACGAGAAGACTGTATGACTCTATATATTCTATTGTGTTACTCACTCACTCACATGCCATGTTTTTTTCTTTCAGCTAGTAATCAAACAAAACATTATTTTCATGCTGCTGCTGCTTGTTTCGCGATATATTATTTTTGCTTCGCTAGAAGAGGAAAAAAATTGTTTGAAGAGTGGAGTTAGGCACGCAGACAAAGTAAAAGCATAGCTCAAGTGCTACCTGGTACAATGCAAACGTAAGCAGCACAAGCCAAAGAAAATTCCATTTTTTTCTCCTCCTTCATCTTAGCATGCATGCCATCATCATTATCAGGACAATTGCCTCTGGCTCTTTTCTGTGGCTTTTGCATTAATGTAAATTTGTGTGTGTGCACTAAAAAAACCAGCCCAGCACCAAATACTACTTTTTTGCTCTACACTCTTCTTTTTTGTGCCAAAGAAATTTTTGACGAGGTTTTTAATCCAGAAGAAGAAAATAAAAACTTAGACACACCACCACACAACGACGACATAACAGTGATAGTAGCAGCAGCACTGGTTCTTGAATTTTGAATTTGAACGATTGCATAATACTTTCTCATTCAAGAGCTTTGGTAATTTAAAATTGAATGAAGAAGAGAATAGAAGAATGTATAAGTCGCTTTGCAGACTACTATAGTCTATGGTAAGTAGAAGAAACCTCCGACCGTCGTCATTTAAGAGAGAGAGGAAAAGCAGAAAAAAGTGTTTTTTATTCATAAGAATTTGAGTACAAGTAAGCTAATGCTTTTACAGCAAATAACCACACATAAAGCAGCAGCAACAATATAGAAAAAAGTCCATTATCATCACTAACGGCGTCTCTCATCTTTTTTTCTTGCTTTCTGACGACGATGACGCTCAAGTAGAATAGTATTAATAATAAAAGAGAGTAGGACCAAGAAACGAAATAAAATTCGACGTCGACAATACATGAATACTTACACATTTTTTTCTACTTTTTTGCGCTTCTAATATTTGTGAAATGAAAAATTATACAATTCGTGTTGTGCTCATAAAGCTCATTCATCTTTTTTTGCACAGGCACACAACAGACGTGAAACACGAAAGGGAAGTTGGGTAGGCATTTAATAATCCGGTATGGAAGCAGCAGCGCCCATTCAAACAAGTTGCGAGCCGTGCAAATGAGAATGATGATTATGAAGAAGAAGAGAGAGAGAGAGCGACCGAAACGATGAAATACAGTTTTCCACTTGCCCAGCCTCGCCTTCAACGAAAACACCGGCCACATATTTGCATATGGGTTTATTTAAAGATAAATACACATTTTTTTCACAGAGAACGTTGCTCTTTTTTGTTGAGAATGAGAATGAGTTTTGCTTTTCATACGAGATATTATTCGCTATTCTTTTTTATTCAAAAAAAATCTCTTTTTTTGAATTAAAATATCCACCAAAAGAATTTTTCTTTGTGGTTTGAAACGGAATAGGAAATAGGTAGGTAGAAGAAAATGATAATAAATTTTTATGCTCATTCTCATTGTCAGCGCTCTTTTATTTTTATTCAATGCTGTGCTGTGGCTGCTCTTTTGAATTAATGAGGATGAGAGAGGAGAAAGAGAGCTGGAGAGATTAAATAAGAAATCAGCATAAAAATGAGCTTGCTATTATTATTTGCTGCTGAGCACGACGAGAATTTTCAGAACGGCAGTAAATATAGCGGGTAGTCATGATCTTATGCAAATGCTCTCTTTCGAAAAGAAAGGTGCTGAAGAAAGCAAGTCGACAGATAGCTGCCAGTTTTCACCGCAATATCAGTTTATACAGATTAATGGAAGTTGTGGTGGTCTATTTTGCATGCATGTCTCTGTCCTATCTGACATGACATGACGGTTGTTTTAGATGGAGATTCAAGCGAGTGCACTGCACAGATACAGTGTCATTTTGAAACTATAAATATCATAGAAAATAAACCCTGAAAATATTCCTTTACCTTTATATACAAAACGCGTGTTAAAAAGTTGATTTTAATATATCCATTAAAGCAGAGAATGAGCCAGCTATTTTTCCTTCCTACTTCGTTCTTCTGCGTCTTTTTTACCAGCATCCTTTTAAACCAGCTTTACGTTGAATACGAGAAACAGAGACACACACACATACTCAAAGTTTGTGCATCCATCACGATTTTCTTTTTTGAAATGTTTCTTCTCTTCCTTTCCACACACATTGTCAAAGAAGCAGAGAAGAAGAAGAAGAGCTGCTGCATCAGCAACATCAACCCTTTCAAAGACTTGAGAAACTTCACGCACATTGCCTGCATCTTGGATATTATTGCAGGGTTATTACAGTGCGGTGATGATATTATCAGACAACAACACTTTTTATTGCGAACAAGAGAAGGCAGAGATAATGTTATGTGGTGGTATTATGATGAGGTAAGAAAAGGTAAGTCGTGCATTATGCATCATCATAATAATAATAATAATAATAAATAGAGATGCATCCTTTTCATCTCCCATGTGGAAAAATGTGCTTTATGATTTTCTCTCCTGTACACACACACACACGCATATATACTTTTAATATTTATGCAGCCTGTCTGCCAGTGTCTCTAATATTTTTTTCCCATTTTTCATTTTTTTTCCTTGTGCGAACATAGTAGTAAATGCAAAGTCATCTTCATCCTTCATATCCCATCTTTTTTTCTCCCCTTGTGCCTGTCCTCCACCTTCGCGTTCGCGTTCACTTACAACAATGCAATGACAGCAGCATAGCAATAGCATCACCAACATCAAAAAAATAAAGAAAATAACAACAAGCATTAGTGGAAAAAGTTGCATTATCATTTTTATTTCTTCAAAATTTTTACATTTCATGAGACAAATGATTTAGCTGTCTTTTGGTATTTACGACAACTATCATCATTTCGTAATGCAGCCAAAATGATAACAAAGGAAAAATGGTTTGTCCAAAATTTTTGTTGTACATGATATTTTTTTGTTTGATGTTAGTTTTTATCCCAACAAAGGCAACATGGCATCATCGTCGTCGTCATTATCATTAGCTTCATTTTCCACAAAGAAGAATAGACAAATCAAACCACAGTGATACGCGACCGAGGCGAGCGAGATAAAAAAATATGAAATGATGATGGAGATAATGTAAGAGAAATAAATTATTATTTATTTATTCATTACTATATTTGAAAANTACGCGACCGAGGCGAGCGAGATAAAAAAATATGAAATGATGATGGAGATAATGTAAGAGAAATAAATTATTATTTATTTATTCATTACTATATTTGAAAAACGGATTACTGGCTGTGGTAGTCAATGTATGTTTTTGGCTGGCTAATTCCAACAATCTATCTCTTTTCGTACTCAGTCAGCACTACTTTTGTACGTGTACGAAAAAGGTATGACGATGATGATGATCATCATCATCATTTGAGATTTACAAATCCTAATTCTCCGTCAGCGTATTTGTAGGAATTTCTGTATGAATTTCAACAGACTGCTTATTTGTGCGTGAAAAACTGCTTCTGTTACTGGCTCAGTTACAAAACTATTATCTTTCTACACGCACGATTACTGCTGCTGCTGCTACCACCAAAACACTGCTGCGTTTTACACTCACTCACACACATACACGCTCTCGCTTAACTCATGCATTCATTCCCCAAGGAATAATAATAGTCTTAATAACAAATACTATCATTGTCATCATCATCACACGTAATTCTGTGCCAAGTGAAATTCACATCATTAATACCAGCATCATCAAAATATCAACAACAGGTGGACCATGAACGCACCAAATACCTACGAAAATATCTTTTTTCCGAATGCATACATGGCATAGTGCACACAAATGAATTCCAATTTGAAGTCGGACCAAAAAATGCAAGGTAACATCACATTACCATTAAGACAGCATTACCACCACCATCATCATCGTGGCAAATGCAATGGTAATAGATAAAGTATTTATGGGTATTGTCATTAGAGCACGACTCCTTTTGGCACTACTCTCAGCCAAGCCAAAGTCATTACAGTTTGTTTATTTATTTTTGTTCGCTTTTATCTCTCATTCTCCATTTCATTCACACCCCCATCGTCGCTCAAATAATATACAGACTAGCAAACACGAGCAAGGAAACCAGCAAAGGGAGAAGACGACAAGACGGAGAGAGAGAAAGAGGAGAGAGATGCGATGTGTTACCGAGGCAGGATAAAATGTTCTACCTGCCTGTTTTGTACGCTGCATCATCTGAAAGAGTGCACACTTCAATCACAACAAGTCTCATATTTTTAGCATATAAAATAAAAATGCCATTGTTGCAACTTGGATATTATGGGAGAAGCTCTTTTGCTAATAATCTTAGGAAAAAATATTATAGAGGCTTAGAGAGAATATAAAAGTTTGCTTCTTTGCTGCTGACTGGCAGGCAGGCAGACAATGTGAGGTTATTGTTATGTGTTATTATTATTATTATTATATGCATTTTACTACAACGTATAGCTTTTTCGCACGACATCATCATCATCAAATATTTTTTAACCATTATCATCATCATTATTATTACCATACCATGATGACTCATCATAAAAAGATTCTTTCGAAATATCAGCAGAGAGAAGTGAAATAAAAAGAAAAAAATATGTATGACAATAGACCAACCGACGAAGAACCACCACCACCATCATCATCATCAGCCAAGCCAGCAGAATCAAGAAGAGGATCACATAATATCACATCATCGCATCTCGCACACTTGAAACGCTCAATCCCTTTTCTCTCCATTCTATCTTCATCTTTAAAGCCGGATTGCTTACATTGTGTGCGAGCGAGGTATTCTTTTTAAATAAACGAAAGCTAGTGATCTGCTATGATGATGATGATGAAGCTTTAAAGCAGTGAAGAAAGAAGGAGGTGGGGAAGAAGGAGGAAGACGCTTCTTGAAAAATGGTATTACTATTATTTTGTTCGTTCAAGTTGCAAGTGAAGAGACAAGGACGACTGAGAAGATGAGAATAGCAAAACGGAGCAAAGGAACCATTAACATTATCATTAAAAGAAGAGAAGCTACACAACCATAAAATCAAGATCACAATAACAAAAAAACGGAACAAAGTGAAGGAACAAGAAGAAGAAGAGGAGGAGGTGGGAAAAGAGGAAGCTACGAATTTTATTCTTTGTTTATCTAAAAGCTGCACATTATGCGCTTCCAAGTTGCTGCTTTTTTGATGAAGCTTATTGTGAAAAGAAAATGTTACTTTCTACATTATCCCATGCATAACTTTGCATTACATTATTACTATTATTATTTTTATGTTGATGGCGAGGCGACACTGTTTTGTGGCCAAGTTGCTCATTAACAGTGGAACCGTGCGTGGAGTGGAGTCGTTCTTGCTTTCGCTTTTCTTTTCAATAGCCGATTATTTCCATCGGTTCAGTGGCACTACTGCACTGCTGCTACTAAAACAAAACAGTTATTAGTGGGCTATTTTTTCTGTATGCATTTTCAATGTCCCCGTTGATTCTTCCAAAAACCCGGATCCGTTGGTTAAGTACACTTGATAATGAGAATGTAAATGGGAGAATTAAAAAATAAATAAAAATATATCTTCGCTTCAGACTGACTGGAACAAAAGCCGAAAAAAATTTGATAAACTACGTGTTTCACGGTGCACTAATAGCCAAAGTAAAACCAGTTGGCTAGTATGTATACAGGTCATTTTTTCACTCAATGTGTGTGTCTCTCTGATTTGTTAAAATATTTATTTTGTTTAAAAAAACAGAAAGGAAACCGACTTTTCTGCTGAGGGAACAACGAGCACAAGGTTTATGCATGATTTGAAACAAAAACGCGGCTCGCTTGTATAAATTTCACTGGTTATGAGCTAAAATGACATGTGAGCGTAAATTACGACCTTGTACTTTATTGCAACTGCACATGCATGAGTACATATCATGCCACCACATGAGTGGAAAAAAACAATCCCGCAATAGCTTTTCTAATTATCTTCCAAAATAATGGTGGTGTAAACGTACAATATACAATACGTACCTATTTCTCTGAATATTTTTTATAATACACTCATTTACATTTTACAAAAGAAGCTGAGAATGCTGTAAATTAAAGAGAGCCTCGTGGTATTCTCTCTCTGTCTCTCCCACCAACACCAACAACGTGCGTAAGCTCAACGGCTACAACTAAGCAAGCATCATTAAAACTGCCAACTGGTTGCGGTGCTTTCAATAAATTTTAACATTTTGCTGCCTTTTATTCTTGAAAACTTTTTTTTAATATGTATATTTACTCTATGAATTTGTGATCCATATAAAAATAAAGTTTACATTTTTTCAACCCTTCTACTCTTAACGTTCTGCTGCACCAAGGTATGTCATTCAAATATATGCAATGGTAGATATGTACGTATTTATCCCTTGTTTAAATACTTGTCAAGAAGAGTGGGAGAAATGTTAACTGGGGACAATGTATATATTTCATAAATATTTCTCATGATGATGATCCCAAATACCAACACTTGGACAGGAACTGACTACTTTGACTAAAAAGATCAAACAATGCCATGTAATTCTTCATCAGCATGTGAAAGGAAAACCTGTATTTTTATATTTCTTTTCTTTTTTTCTGATGGAAAACAAAAAATATATTCTATACAATTGTCTTGTGAATGATTGTACCAACAACAGCAACATGATGGCTAGAGAGAGAGAGAGAGAGATGAGCCTAACCCTTTTTTTACAACTTTGAAGGTTCCATATAGTTTTTTAAATTACTTGTGCACACAAACACAAGCTACTTTACTATGCATTTCACATCAACAGCAACATCATCATCATCATCGCCGTCCATCCATTTTTAACAAGAATATTTCTCCGTTTTTTTCTCTAGCATATGCCATTGTTAGAGCGTATTAGCAGCAACATAAAAAGTATCATCATCGCCATCATTTTAAAAATAGAAAATGAAAATTGGGCAAGGTATTCTTTTATCTTCTCTAAAGTAAACATCTTTTTGAAAAGAGTGTAAATAAGGAACAGAGAAGAGCATCTTTGCAAAGCAGCAGCAATAACAACACCATCATCATAATCATCATCAGAGAGGAAAAAAGTTGAGATGATGAGCCTTATTCAGCCCTTTATTCCAGGTAACTTTACATTTTTCTTCCTCCTTTGGTCTCTAAGAAGGAGATGTACTTGTAATAGTAATATTTTAAGCATGGTAAGAAAAAAAGTCTAAATTCTTCTGCTACTCGCTCTTGTTCGGTCGGTTGCAGTTGCAGTGATAGGTAGAGCAATGTGGAATATTATATTTTTTACTATATCGACATGTGCACATGCTTTATATTGTACAACGCACACATTCCCTGCTGTTTTGAGAGGTTTATATAAACTTTTGGATATTCTTGCTTCCAGATTTAGTATGGAAAAGAGGAGAGAAGAAGAATGATAATGGTATCAGACTTGCATTCAACGATGCGGTTACGTGTTCTCAAGATGATTACATTCACAAGAAAAAGCATTCCAATAATAGATTCTCATCATCTCCATCATCACAGAAGGATCGTCAACAATATCATATTTGTGTACACGCAAACAACAGAAAAAAAACATGTATCTTGTGCTCGCTTCTTTGTGAATCTACTTGATAGCTGCATCTTTAATATAGGTGGGTAGATAAACTGAAAAAAGTGTGATGCAAGAAAAAAAGGAACATTGACGTTCTTTTTTTGATAAAAATGAATATTTTGTTCCGTGCAAGGAGTAGTGAGGATGCTGAGAAGGTTCATTCTCTTTAACAAGTTGGTGGGGTTTGGGTAAACCGTAAAAGTGAAATGTAAAGAAGTGGCTGAAAGAGTGTCTTACACATCAAACTTATTGGTTCTCTCGCTCAATGGGATTGTCGAGAGAGATAGGTAGCTACACAATATATGTAGACACACAGCAGCATAATATATTATCTCCATTTTCCTCCCTTAATCTTCTCTATATCTATTGCCATTATAATCATCATCATCATTATATTCTCATCACAAACTTGTGGATTTTATAGTAAACAACGTTGTTATAAAAGAGTGGAGAGAGAGAGAGACGTGCTGAATTTTATTCCTCTTGAGTCCTCTCTTTTCTAGATACCTTATTTAAATATGAGGAGTGAAGTGAAAAAAAGACATGACTTGGAAAAAAAAGAAGGACGACAACGACGACGAAAAATGATGATGAGGACGTGAGTACCATGTTTCTGGAGAAAAGGGTATCTCTCAGTCTTGTTGTTGTGAGCTGGAAAAGGGTTCAATAGCGAGAGAGTTTCTCTTGAAAATGGATTCTACCAACCAACCATGTACACATTATATAAAGACATAGTCAAACCACAAGGCTTGGTATTTTTTTCGTGGTGTCTGCATACAAAAGCTAACAAAGAAGAAACAGGAAAACTATCAATTTTTGGTTTAATATTACAGGTTATATAATAATAATAATAATAAAATATCAAGGGCTTCTATTCACTGACATTCTTAATATAGATCGATACATGGAATATAGTTTCCCAAAAAATATATTTAAAAACGCGAGAGTAGTGAATTTCGTTTTTTACTGGGGAGTCTGCTCTGCTGAACCCATATAAACTTTTTGCTGGCTGGTTGTATATTATGTTAGGTTTGTGGTATTGAATAGCGAGAGACTTTGCAACCGTGTTCTGCTCTTCTGGGTGGCAATTTGGAGCAAAAAATTACATAATAATAAATATGCAGCAATATTATACTCTCTTTTTTGCAATAAAGGAGAAAACATTGACAAATGGAAGCTGTTACTAGAGTCTATCCTGGCCATCGCCATCATTAAACGTTAAAGCTGTCATTAGCGAATAATTTTCATCTCACAAAAAGAAGCCGACAAGGACGAAGAATACGCCATAAATTTTGGTTTGTTTACAGGATTAAAGTATTTTCAACAACTCAAGTTTGTAAACAGCAGAGTAGAGTAGCAAGTACCACACAAAAGAGAAATTTAAAAAGAGGCTGAGAAACGAGTTTTTAATATTTCTCAGAGAAAGAGAGCCTCCATTTTAAAAAATGTTCCGCTATAATGCATCATCTTTTTGTCATATTTCTTTTTTCTACTTTACTTTTTTTCTCAGCTAAGCTATGTTTATAGAGTAGAAAGAAAGACTTTAGTTTAGATGCACGAGCTAAATCAACCAACGATTATATTCGTGTTAGTTGGTTTGGTTGGTATACACACTTCTGCAAAATTCCATTTTGTATTGCCAACTCTTCATTTTTGCTTATTGCTTGACGTAGTAGCAGTAGTAGTGCCGGCACGGAAAAGGAGCTTTCTGAGAAATGTGATGTAAATATTTCTTAAAAATTGTGTACACACGCAAAAAAACGAGCATGTTTAAAAATGTGTGTATTCTTTGACAGTCTCTTTTGGTTAGACTTTTCTGGAAAGAAAAATTATGATCATTTCAAAATCTCCACTAATCCGTTTGAATTCCAGCAATGCTAGTATAGTATGCTTAACGTACATTTTTCACTTTTCCCATTGCTTAATAATAATAATAATGCAAAGAAAATGTCGAAAAGAAACCGTTTCTGCTTAGGAATGACGAGGATTTTAAAGGATTTACTGAGATAAAAAAAGACCCGACCAAGATGAAAAAGGATTTACACAGAATTTTTTTTCTTCCAAGAAAGGAAAAAAAGGCTAAAAAAAGAAGATACACAAAATGATGTTATATCTTTTGGCTGTATTTTAATGAAATTAACATTTTTCCCACACAAATCCCAACAAAATTTCGGCGAATTGCTCCTTTTTTACAGGATTAATTTTACGGCTGATTGTGATCGTTTTTTAATTTGTACGAATGAATATGTATACACACTCTTATAAAACACCACTGCTCTGGCATATGCATGTATACTCTATACTACTTATCCAAAGCTGCTTCTTCTTATCGTCTCTCAAGAAAATAATAAAACGAAGAAAAAATGTTCAATTATTTCCACGCTTCACTGATTCAATGTCTCTTTTTTCCTTCTTTCACTCTCTTAAAAAAGAAATGGAAGCTTTTTTGGATTTTCGATAGAGAAGATATAGAATTATGTAGTAGTAAAAAAGCGAGTATGGTGGTAGTAGTAACACACATAAAGTGAACTGACGATGAGCTCAACAGAGCAATAATGCTCAATGAAAACGAACCCAAGAAACGATATCCAACTAGTTTGTCTGAGAGAAGTAGCAACAACAGCGATTTTTTGAACCTCATCCAGCAACAGCACTCCATCCACCACTACTACCACCATAATAATATTAGTTGACTGTCTTTAGTGAAGAGAGAGAAAAAAAATCCAACTTTCATATAAATGTATATACTTTCAAGTTAGCATTATCATCATTATGATCAGCATCTCCCTTTTTCTTCTTCTTCTTTTTCAGTGTTCACCACCACCACTGCTTTTTTTTCAAAGATGTCGATTTATATATCAATTTGTCGAAATCATCCCTAATCCCTAATAAAACGTGACTCAAAATCCCTCCATTCATTTAATGCTGTTATTTTGGTTGGGCTGCTGCTGTTCTTCCCCGCACAACATGGCCCATTTTTTTACTATGCTTAATGTTTATATACAGAATGTTTTCAACATGAGCATGTACACAACAAATATTATGTCTTTGAGACGACGGGAATGAACGCCGGTACTCAATGAAGCCAAAAAAATAGGGAGATACTTTCTCCATTTTTTTCAGAGTTTCCATACTACTCATTCGTCCATCCATTCCTTTCATCTTTTCAGCCAAAAATAGAGAATCGATCGGGACACTTGAAAAAGTGCAATGTGTTTGCGTGTACCAACCAACAGAACAGAGAGACAGATGTATGTAAAAAGGAAAGTGCAGCGAAGGAAATGGACGAGGGAGAATCAGAATAGGATGAGGGTAGCAGCGGCAGCAACTCGCCTGCATGCATGCATACAAAAAAACACGATACGTCATGATGAATACAAAGATTCTAAAATTGTAAAAAGGCATCCGGGGAAAAAGATTCAGAGGGAGGACAACGGATAATGTGCTACAGGAGGAGGATGATGATACTATACACTGACGACGACATAACATTGCAACAAGCGGGATGAAAAAAGTAACAAGAAAATTGTCAAGTACAACTTTTGAAGCAGTGTACAATGATAATAGCCTTGCAGTAACAACGACTAGCTGACTTTGACTAAACACATACGCACAAACGACATAAAAGATATCAAACATCTACTTTCTTTGATGATGACGATGCTGATAGCTCCCGGGTTGTTGGAAGTAACAAGAAAATTGTCAAGTACAACTTTTGAAGCAGTGTACAACAATAATAGCCTTGCAGTAACAACGACTAGCTGACTTTGACTAAACACATACGCACAAACGACATAAAAGATATCAAACATCTACTTTCTTTGATGATGACGATGCTGATAGCTCCCAGGTTGTTGGAGAGAAAGGCGGGTGTCAGGATTTGTGGCTGCTTTTTCTTTTGTGAATGAACATAAAGAAGAAAAAAAGATGGGAAAAGGCTCGCATAATAAAAAAATGTACTAAAGTTCCGCTTCAGCTTCCCTGGCTTACGGATGATGTGTAAGTGAAGTGCTATGCGCCTTGCTGCCGGTCGTCGGTGGTGTGCTTGCTTGCTTGCTTATGCATTATACATTTATATACATGTTGCATTCTCCATCTATCAGAAACACATTACTTTTATTATATTTTCATCTTTCCTCCCCATCGTCGTCGTCTCCTCTTTACATTTTGTTGTTATTATTATAAAAAAGAGGAAGAGAAATAGACTCAAAAATATCATCACAGACTGCCGTTATCCTTTCCATTCACAATTTTTTTTATTTCTCTCAAAGTCAACCCAGCCAGCGGAGTAACAGCAGCGGCAGTGTGGGAGAAAGACAAGGGAAAAATGTCAATTGACATTGTCAGATAGATGTGCAGAGTAAAGTGAAGTAAAAGGATTCCAAAAGCTGTCACCGTTCACACAAGATGAGGATATGACGATACAACCAATTTATCTGCACAGCACAAGATATTATTATATGCATATGTATAGGTACTCTTGTTATAGGCATGTATTTTTTGGGAGAAGCACTTTGTTCTCTGTCAGAGAATGCAACTAACTGCCAAAAAGAAGGAGATGACGACAAAGACGCGCGGAGCGACAACCTGGATTTAAAAAAAAGTTATTGCAGTGTACATAAGAAAAACATGTCATTTTTTGTGAAATATTCAACAGCATCTCTGAGGAGGATGAACAAGAAGAAGAAGAGAGATAAATATAAAAAGTATAGATAGTTTATAAAGACGGAGGAGCAGGAAAAAAATGACATGAGGTTGAGGACGACAACGGTGATTGTACACTGCTGTTTCATAGAATACCAGTTCACAGCACGAGTGATAGAAAACTTGTTCCTTTCTTACAAAAGACAGTTTTTTCAACATTTTCTCGTTTCTTCTTGGTGTTGATGGAGTTGGACAGAGTTTACTACTAAAAACTTGTACATTGCCGTGCCTTCTTCTCTTCTTCTCCTTCTTACAGACTTTATGGACTCTGGGGAGGAATACAGTAAAAAAGGAAGAAAAACAAGTGGAAGAAAAAGAAGTGCAGACAAAAATATGTCACTTTTCTCTCTCTCTCTCTTCTCTTCTACTCCTCCACCATCAGCAACAACAAACGAAAAAAGGCAAAGTAGAAGATGCCACCCTGGGAATCATTTATATACATGCATAACACGTTATTTCATGAACAGCACAATGATTCATCCATGCGTGGGTAGGTACAAAAAATAAAAAATAAAAATAAAATAAATAGTTACGAGGAGAAAAAATGTCGAAATGTTGCACAGTGTGCAGCACTTGTAGTATTCCTCATTGGAACATAATACTTGAACAATGCATAACATACAAGTATCCTCGTCGTCATCATGATCACCACAGCACAGCTAGTGCGCAAGAATGCATTCATGTGAATTGATGGCGATTTTTTAAAATAAAATAAACTTGAACTTGCACCAGAAGACCAGATACAAGTTTCTCCTTCCCTTTTCGTTTTTTTTCGCAGTTTATTTATCTATTCTTTTCTCATCCGATCCCTCCGGATTCAACAAGAGCAACATATCATTACTCAGTGCTCACTGGTACGTTACGCGCACAGCATAAAATAATAACCTTACATTATACATACATACATACAGTGTGTATAGTTAGCAGTTGAGTTTTTTTGTTTGCTTTCTTGTGTGCATTGCAATGTAATGTAATGCAACTGCTCGGATTCTCTCTGGTTCTGGCAATGGTGAGTCAGCAAAAAGCAACAATACTCTGCTCTGGCTGCTGCTGATATTCTTATGTTCGTACTTGCTGACTTTAACTTGTTTCAAGAGAGTAATTTACAAGAAAGGAATGTCAACTAGCTTAGTGGGCACACAAAGAACAAGACGACGAGAGCAGAGAGTTGGTATATTTATTTAGAAGAGGCAGCAGACAAACCGACAGGGTGCAAGAAAAAGGCGAAGCAAAGCAAAGTTAAAGCTGAAATGCATCACATGACTATTTACACTAACGCACTTTTCAAATCATCTCACACAATCCTCATCACCATTTTTTTCAATGATGCGTTTGAGTTGCTGCTGCTGCTCAGATGAAATTACAGTACATTCATAAAAATTGAGAGAATGTGCCATCATCATCAAGCATGTATTACATTACTTACTACTACGCTCATCAATGCCACCACTGCCATCATCTAAATAAACTCTCTGTATTGCATTGCGCATATTTTTACATTCTAACAATAGGGCAAGTCAAGTGCTTATAGGCAAGAAGAAGAAAAAAATAGGAGGAAAGACGAATGCAATGTTCTTTTTTTATACTCCACATTCCATTCCATTATTTTGAGAGAAAGTGGGAGGTGATGGTGAATGGAAGGAAGCATGCAAAGCAACCACGGAGTAA